>JAJKFJ010022543.1:0-86290 GCA_027382625.1 Tetmemena sp. SeJ-2015
ACCCCTTTACCTTGCATCTGTCAATGTCATTATTAAATTACTAACTATTCTAAATCTACCTATCGAGTCATTATTTAGCCAGATCGTCAAAATTTCTACCACGATCTGATTTTAGCTATTTATTTTAAAATTATCTAACCAGGTTTGAATTCGTTGGACAGTGCAAAGTTGAAATCAAGAAAACACTTTATAGATCAGCGATCCAATCTTCTTTTTGACAATTCAACTTAAAATATCCAGCTCACTCAAATTTTTACCTAGCGAGTCATTTTTTTAGCTACTCACTGTTTTCTACTTGGGAGTCATAATTTTAGCCAACTCTATTTCTAAATTATCTATTCACTCAAAATTACTAGGGGGTGGTTTTTCAGCTAGCGAGGTCTAGAACTATCCAGCGATTCAAGGGAACTTTTTGCCCTTTACTAATCTCTTTTGTATTTAATTTTGACTTCACCCCTGATTCTTACAATATTCATGATGTCTCTCCGGATTGGCATTCAAAGTAAGTTAAACATACTCTAAAAATCCTTAAAGAATTAATCTTATTGCATGCTTTATTTCTGATTTTGGGCTTAATTGTATTTAATCTCTGAAATTTTGGCGATTATTTTGATAGTCTGTCATATTTGGGGCTGGTGGTCATTTGTCTTTAACTCGTTAAATTTATTTGAATAACCTGCTATGCTGTGAGTCTTTGCTAATATTGCTTTGTCTTGAGTCATTAAGATCCTCGTTCAAAAGTATTTTTTATATTTGCTAAGTGCTTCCTTTATGGTCTTAGTTAAAAATAATAATCCCATGATGTTTTGAACTAGGGATTTTTGTACTTTTTGAGGAATAGATCCTGAACCTTTTTAGCTCGAGCTATTAAAAGGCTTTTTTTTGTCTTGACTATTGGATTTATTATTCTGAACATTTTCTGTCGAATCGTGATTGAGTTGAGCTTGTTTTGAAGCATAGAGCCTCTATATCTGCCTTAGTTTTTATTGGAGTAAATAAAAAAAAAGTAAAATTTTTGGAATATAATTAATAATCAATTTCTTAAAACAGCACTTATCGTACTGAATTAAAAAATCATTATTATCCCATTAAAATTTTTGGAGTAACAAATTTCTTCTACTGCTAGTCTGCAACATAATTACTTCTCATTCTTTAACTCATTGGCTTCTAAAATTAAATGTAGTTTATTATATCTAAGAAGCAGAGTGCTAGGATGAAGTAGAGATAGCCTCGCTATCTGGGTTTGAAAAAGTTTTGCAGTTTGAAGTTGCAAGCTGGCTCAAAGAATCTAAGCTCTGTCTTGGCTAATTCTGATTTTAGGTTAACATTTCCACCAAAAGCTATTGAGCAAGCTCTGCCATTTTGATTTAATCTCCAGCTACTCCTTATAAATGATCCATAAGTTTATCTCTCGCTCTCTGGTCCATATTTTAGAGAAGCTCTTTAGCAAGGGAGGATTATTGAAAGCTAGACCTAGGACTTATTTGAGAAATTTAAGCCAGCTGTTCACTGACTTGCTTTCATCTTTAGTTAGAAACGTGAGAATTGTGTGAGATGTTCAGAGTCTTAGTATTCTTTTGTGTATTCTACTTTTTAATCTCTTTTGGAGGTAGCATCTCTATGTTACTATTTTACCTGTCACCATTATTAAAGGAGCAAATTATATCTTCTATGCTTTGGTCCATTTCATGAACAAAATTGCTGTCTCCTTCTGGAGTGGTGCTGTCATCATTTTTTTATTTTTATGTTAAATTATCCGACAATAAATTTACTCAAGAAATTTCAAAATTCTAAAATAGTTCACAATTAAATCAAATCTAACTTAGAAAAATCAGGGATTAGATTTCCCTCGTCTAAAGAGTTTTCTACTACATGCTTAAAATTCTTGAGCAAGAGGCGAACATCTTCAACCTTCTTTGCTACTATTGATTTTAGGAAAGGTCCAAGCAACTCCAAAACTCTATCATCCATATCATCGATCCAGGTTTTAACTCTGAGAAAAGATAATTAAATTCTGAGTCCGTTATAGTCAGAAGTCTCTTTGAAATTCTCCTCTATATTATCTACTATAATGATTTTATTCATAGGTCTTCCAAGTTTTCGAATGTCCTTAGCAGCATAATCTTTATGTGGAGTCGTATGCTGCCTATAGAGTCTGTGGGTTATGCATTTCTCAGGGTCTATACTATCTATTATCCAATCTGCGTATTTAAAATTATAAAGAGACTATATATATATTCTGGGATTGCAGCTGTAAAGACTACTATCTCGTAATAATCTTTCATTTCGTACAAGAATTTCAATGCTCCGGGCCTTATGAGATAAAAACCTTCGTTCTCTGACTCATCTATGTCATAATGAATTAGTGTTTCATCTAAGTCTAAAACAAGCGTATATTCTCTATTACTAGATATCGTTGGCAAGAAAGGAGGCACTGGTACAGGATATTTCGATATGTCATTTACTTGCTTTGCATAGTCTTAATTATGTTTCGTTTAAAGATGCTCATTTTCAATGGCATAGTTTTCGTAGACTTCACCTCTCTCAAATGTTTCTTCTTGCTTTTCAGTAAGACTATCATTACTGTTTTGATTATTAGCAGGTAAATTTCTGCCTTAATTATTGCTAGCTCCTTAAAGATTGATTTACCTTGACTGGTTATTTTAAGGAGTTTAGCTTAAAAAAGAAAAGAATTATTTGGAGTTTGGGAGTTTTCTTTGATTGGAGATTCGTGTATCGACTAGTTCTGTGAGGTCTGATAGTAATCATCGGGGGGGGGCCTTTCCTGTCATCCACTTTTTCATAAAATAAAAAAAATCATTTAGTAAAATCCTAAAAAAAAATTCCTTACCCAAATTAAAATCCAAAGTTAAAACCTGCTCATTTCTTCTATTTATTAAAAAATCTAAAAGTTTTCATTAAAAGAGAGAAAAATTAATTTTTAAAACTACTTTATAGATATAAAAAATAGGATTTCTTAATTTTTCAAGTTTAAATTAAAATTATTGAAAATAAATAATAAAAGGGAAATGCTAATTTTTTAAACTAACTAGCTTCAATTTTTTAAACAAAATTTAAATATCTTTTTAATTTTTTTTATCTAAAATTAAATTTCAAAAACCTTTTAAAATTTTTATATAATTTTCTTTTTAAAATTTAAATTTTAAAAATTTTTTTACAAATTTTAAAATTTTAAAAATTTAAAAAACTTAAATTTAAAAGCAAAACCTTTTGGAAATTTTAAAAAAAAAAATTTTTAGTGATTTTAGCCTGTAAGTTTTTTTTCATTTTTTTATGAAAAAAGTGGATGACGAGGAAAGGCCCCCCCCCTAATAATCAAATGAGGAGTCAGCTGAAATCGCATTGAACATCAAATTCTCAGTTATCCTTACATGACTACTTATCGCTTCTATTGAATTGCCCAGAATTTAATTCTGCTTCTATTAAGTAGATGAAAAAAATAAAATGGTCTAAGTGTCTGGTTGGTTTCTCCAACCAAAATAATTGTTTTGCTCTCTATATTGGTCTTCTTCAACTATTGCTAAATCTGATCATAATATTCTCTCTCCACTCTTCTTCTGAGCTCACTACCTATCTCATCAGAAGAGAAATCACCCTTCTAACCTACTATGACATCAAACATATTGCACTCATTCTTTATGACTTGTTGATGCCCTCCTCCTGTATTTGATCTTGAGTAAGAACTTGTGCCTGATTTGGAGGGTTAGCTGCTTTGCTTTCTTTGTTTAGCTTAAGTAGGCTATGGTATATTAGGCTGAACTTTGAGACTGCTCTATTTCTATAAAGGCTTTTTAGAATTAGCCTTTTTGCTCCCTTTGCTGTAGGATGACTCATATGATCTAACTGAATTTTTCCTTGTGTATTGATAAAGAAATATCTAACTCTAAAAGTACATAAATTTACAGATCCTGCAGAGGAGGGTGATTGCTGTCTGCTATTTAGTTATTGTTAACTTCATTTAGCAAAATACTCTAGTCTTTATACTAAGAGAGGTCAACGAAGTTTTGTTGAGTAGTCGTATATGCACTCACTATGTTAAGTTATGATTTTGAGGGATTTTAATAAGCACCACTATTTGTTGAAATTCTAGATTTATTCAAGCTATTGCATTATTAAATTTAAATCTAATCCATATTCAAAAAACCTGCTAACATCAATTAAAGAAACGATATTTTTAGAATTTAAAGACAACAGAAGTTTAAAAAAATAGAATGCAATATAAATTTTATAGAATAAAATTATCTAAAATTAAGATCATAAGCAAATTTTAGAAAATCTGCAATAATGTTATTGATGTTAGTTGAAAAGCTCTTATCCTTAATAGCTTGAGTTAAGTAATAAAATATTAAATTAGAAATATTAAAAATAGTAATCATTTGTTTTATCCTGTACTTTCACTTAGGAAACACTCGCAACTTATCCTGGCTTTACCTGCTTGCTAGAGATGCTTGAACTCTAATTCTTAAGCAGGGATTACATGTCCTTTAGACCTTGATGCTTTTAGAATTTGTTAAGTTTAGAATCTTGAACTCCAGAGAGAGTACCCTTACCAATTGGTGCTGCTCTTGCTTTTTAGTCAGTTGCATTCAACGATTTAAGACTCGAAGAAGGATTAAGTTTCTTTGAGCTCGAAGTAAGTGGTGCAATATGTGTTCGCTTAATTGCTGAGTAATGAAAAGCTGTAGATTTTTGCGAGGGTGTTTGCTCGATTTGAGGGTGCAAATACTTTTGAGTTGAAGATTTAAGAAGCTGCCTCTGGGGGGACGAAGAATCCTATCGCTTTGGAGAAAGCTGGACTTTGTAAGAGCTAGTAGAAATAAGTTTAGAAGAGCCTAGATAAAATTTAAAGAAGAAGATTTCCCATCGAACCTGAGCTTATAAGTCTTGGAGGAAGTCCTAACTATTCCGTTAGAGTTATTTATTGCTGTGCTTAATTCGAGTCTGATGACTGGCGATTAGGATTCACATTTATGTACTTTCGAAGGATGTCGGTATCACTTGATTAATGACTTAATTTAGGATTTTAGCGCTAATCCTTGTTTGAACTACCCTTGTTATATAAAATATGAAGTAATTTCATATCTACATGCATCTTTTTAAAATGATCAATAATTGCATTATAAGGAGAGTGTTCTCTTTAATACTGTTGATTGAACTAAGCGAGGAATCCTTTATAGTATTGTCCTTTCAATTATTTGTTCGCACTATCGTACTAGGAGACTGCTTTAGATTGCTTACTCTGATAGATAGGCACCTGTTGTTCAAAACTTTATTGAGTACTTTGCTATCTTTACGTAGTCAAGATGTAGTATAAAAATAGTTTTAGACTGTGGACTGAGTTCTTGAATTAGATCTATTTGAGTGAACTCTTGAATTATTATTCGAGTCAAGGGAATAATCTCTGTTCCTGTGAGATACAGAGCCCACTTTATTTCTCGTTTAACTAGTTTTCCTATTTATAAAAATTATATTTGAGCCCATTAGATTCCCATTAGAGTGTGATGTAGTCATAGTATTCTGCTAATTACTTGAAAAAGAGGTGTCTCTTGGAGTATTTGATCTTGATTGTTTTTAGGCGCTGACATCTATCCTTCTTGGCATAAAGATTTCTGGATACTTTTTATTATCCATAAATATAATTAAAATAGCTTTTAAATTGTTAATAATTGAGCGATAACATATCTTTCTTATTCTATAGTGAGTCTTTTCACCATATCGTCCAGTCTTTAAACTATTTTTATAATTCTCTTTTTAAAAATAAAAGCAGGATTAATTTAGTTCTCATTGAATGATAGTACTTCAAGCATTATCCTAGATATTAAAATTACGCTAAACTACTTATCTCTGGTAATTTATTTAATAGCTGAGTGTAGCTAACGCTCTTTATGATACTCTAAATTCAAACTTAAAATTATAAGTCTATCTAAGCAGTTTCTTTAAGTTCATCGAATTGATCTCGATTGACTATCTAAGTTGCACAATTATATTCTGCTTCTGAATTTCATCTTTCCTGCCTAGCTATAGTTTGGAGCCTATCCTCTTTCGCAAATTGATGTACCACACATTATTGGTTGAGAACGATATTACTGTCTCTTGGCAAAGATAGAACTCCCCCATGATCATAAATGTCTGAATTACGTTGTGCAAGATGGTTTTATACTTTGCCAAAATGTTAGTTTGGTAGGCATGAAATAACTCTGCCTTGTTCATTACCACATAGTGAAAGCAGACCAAAAACTGAATTGCTATTTAATTTTACAGATCCTAGAGCTACTCCTAGTAGATATCCGAGAATCTACTATCTGAAAATATTTGGTCGTTAAGTTCAACCTAAAAAAAATTTTGGATATATTTCCTCTCTGATATTATCGCTCGAGATGTTTCTAGCCAATTTTGAAGAGGAATTTTACTTGAGGAGCTTCTAAAATAAAATATAACCGAACCCAAGTATCTTAGCTATCATTTTGAATCCTTCATCAAACTATTCTCTCTGGATTGAAATCATGAAGAAGCTGAGCCACTCCTCTTCCTTCAAAAAGTTTTTGAGAGCATTCTAAATTTGAAAATATATTGTTTTATTAAGACAGAACAAAATTTAAGAATTGAATTTATAAAACAATAAAATGAGTGGAATTTCTCTATTTAAATGCTCTCTATAGCTTAAACTTAAGTTGACTGGCAATGTTCTCTTTGACCTTTTTGGCTTCTTCTAAATTGTATAACTATGCAAATTGTGACTACAACTGCAATAATTTATGCTTCTTGAGTGATGATGTGAAGTAAGCTTCGCTTTAAATTAATTGGTAATAGATGTCCAGATTCATGTGGCTGTCCTCCCTATTCAGTAAAAGATAGAGTGCCCTCTCAATGTGAAAAATATTGCCATCTATTTGCTGAGACTAACGATTGTGTATCATGGTGCCAAGATTCTAACTAGCTAGAGGGGTAATGATTAAAATTGATTTATTATTATAGACTTGAATTCAAGGGGTTGATGTCCAACGAAAATCAGATTGTTGATCAACAGCCAATTTAAGAAAAGCAGCCATTAACTTAGGATGTCAGTGAGGTTAAAAATCAACTTAATGAAGTCGTAACTAATTACTTCAACGCTAAAGATCAGCTTTAAGTAGTTGATGTGCACAATCAAATAAGCTCTATTAGTTAAATTGACAACAGTCCTTCTAACCCAAATTTATTCGACTTGAAATGCGTTGTGGTTTGTTCTCAAAGCTAGACTCAAACTACCCAAGAGCTGCAGAAATGCTTGAAGTCAGATTGCTTGAGAGGAGGTGAGCTCTATTCCTAACTCTAGTCTTAGTAGAAGTCTGATCCTGAAACATTCTTTGAATTTTTAGTGAATACAGTTGTTGCTTTGCTCCTAAGTGGAGTGGTGATAGTAATTATAGCTTACTCTGTGCTAAAATTATTCAACAAGCTAAATAAAAGAGAAGCTGAGTTAAATGATATGCTACTGCAAAAAGCTTACATGAAACTTAATGATGGAGATAACTCTCATTTTTCTAAGTAGAATTAATATCCAAATGGCTACAAACCTCCAAAGGGATCTGATAGTCAGTCTATTACTGGAGGCTAAGGAGAGCGCACTAATAGTTTCGAATCATACTCTACCAATGGAAACTTGAGTACATTTCTTTCTCCAAAGACTTACAGTACCCCAGACCCTAACCAAATATAAGCAATTAACAAGCAAATAAGAGAAGCCAAAAATTAGTCGTATCAAAGCTTGAACCGTAATAAAGTTGATTTTATATCATTATTTAATATAGGTAAGAATTTAATGGAAAATAGAAGGTTCATAGAAAGGAAATCAAAAAGAAGCAAAACAGTGGCAGTTGACTTTGCAGGCTTAAGATCTTTGTGGATAACATCGGCTGAGTGAAAGACTTTAAGGTAACGTTTTAATATTAAAATTATTAAATTAGAGATTAGAACTATTTAAAAAAGATCTCTAAAGCTGCCCATCCTATATTGCTAAAATTATTTACAAATAAAGTCTTCAAGATGTATTTATTTATGCTGAGAGTATGATAAAATTTTTATTGACTAACTATCAAATTGCCTAAGAGTATTCTTAGTTGGTTTCTCTCCTACATGAATTTCTATAACTAAATTTGTTGAAGATTTCTCTTCTAATTTAAGGATTCTATTTTTCTTCTCGTCTTAAATTTCTATACTCAGATCTTCTCATGTTTACTAAAGTTATTTAATTATTTCAACATCCTAATTAATTAGCTAATTTAACTTTACTAACAGGCTGTGCCTTAGTGGATCATACAATAAGATTGATGAGCATGAAGATGAATACTCCACTGGCAATGATCAATTTGACAGCAAAAAGTTTGATTGATAAATCAGGTTTACTCAAATGATATATTTACTTAATAATTAAGCCAATATCAGCCAAGGAAATTATAATTGCACTATTTAAGATAAATCTCTACCTCTGTTTATAATTAATTAAATAAACTTGTATTAAATATGAGCGTAGCGCTCTTTTATTATCTACTATGAAGTAAATGGTTGAAGCTGGTCATTCTGTTAGGCATCTCTCGATATAGGTTCTTAACGGGAAAGGCTAGCAACATTGAAGAAGAGTATATTACCATCTAGTCATGGTCCATCATGATTAGAAATAAAAATATTCAAACAGACAAAACAAACTTAACTAAATGAAAGATGTGATTAGGTATATCTAATATAGACTTTAAGTCAAAATAATAATTAGTATTAACAAATATGGCTTCATAATTGAATAAGTATGGTATCTTTCTTCACTTCAAAATTCTTTGATTTGCCCTGAGTCTTTGCAAGTTTCAAAAGGAGGCAAATCGAAAGTGAAAAGAACCTTTAAGGCTGCATTCATACTTCTCATAGTCATATTTTGAGCGGCAGGGAAAATGCAAAGGTCAGGGATATCTGTATAAACTTCTCCTTTGAGATTAGACTATGTGTACACCTTCATTTATTTGCGATCGTAGTCCAAGAAAAATTTCAATTTTATGACTCCTTTAGAAGTAGAGTAGTTAACTACAGGCCCATGGATCTTTTAAGATGTGGAGAGTTTAGAGAAGACGCCTAATTTGATGAGTCCTGAAAATTCTTCATTCTTTAAATTTAAGTTTTGTGAGTAGATCAATTGTACGCTCCAATAATGCTTTCCAAATTTACATTTATCATATCATATCATTTTTTTTATTGTTTGAAAGCCTAGTTTGAGAGTCAGAAAGACTTCCAATGCATGAAATGTTAAGCAGTCATTTTAAAAACTATGAATTAAATAGTTTAAGTCATAAGAAATGAAGATGCCTCAAAGTTTAGTGAAAATATCCTGATTACTCAGATTTTGGAAAATTACAACAAAAAGCTCCAAGAGTCATAATTAGATTAAAGTTTAGATCATAGGATTTTTAATATGACTTCAGAAAGCTTAAGATCTTCATCTTAATAGCTCTCCTCAAGAGGGAATTCATTGAGATAATCATTTGATCACAACGAATCTTAAGATATTCATCCTTTCAAATTTACTTAAAATTACGAATTGAGAGAGCATCAAAGTTTGCGCAGTTTATAGAATAGAGAATCAATTTAATAAAGTCTACAAGAGAATAATGACAATAAACCTTCCTATTTGCAACTAGGGAAACAAAACGTCCTTCTCATCTATTAATTTTATTATCTCAATTCAACTTTAAGCCTCGCATTAAATAGAATAAAAGGCAGTTGCGAGAATAAAGATATTTAGTCACAATCTTTCTAAGAGCTAAACCCGCAACACAGCTGCTAATCTCATGAAGGAGAAAGACTTATTAGATTTTGCGTTTCTGACAGAGTTGCTATCTGTGCAAAATGTTCTATACTTCATTAAGATCATGTCTATAATTATGACTATATTTCATATGATAGAACTCTAAATTATAAGGTTGAGTTAAAAGAATCTCTTGATTAAGCAGGCAATATATTGAAACTAAAAAGGAGAGAGATTAAGAAGCAGGTTTCCTATTTGAAAAAGAGAAGTGAAAAAATGAGTAGAATACAAGTGTAAATCAGTTCTGATAAGAATGCTATCCTGGAAAATCTCTAGCAAGTATTTTTAGAATTGAAGAAGAAAGCAGAGGAAGTAGAATTGCAGCTCAGAGAAGAGATTGAGGTTGATTACTTGAGGACCCAAAACGATATTTAAGAGTTTGAAAGTGAGATGAAACTCCATCTAGATAACTGTCACAACTTAAATCGTTTTTATTAAACATGCTCAAATTCCTGGAATGCTCTCAAGAAAACATTTTATTCACTCTCTAGCAAGGCCATTTATTCTTGAATGATAAGAATGATGAAAATATAAGAAGCTGGGAAGCTGTTAGCTCGTTGAAAATCAGGAAATTCTCTCCCTAGATCAACTTTTAAAAAATAAGTTAGCAAATAATATAGCCAATAGAAGAGAAAATAAAAGCACTAAAGGATAATTCAGATAAACTAGCTGAAGAAGTTAAGTTTGATGAAGCTTAAAAACAAATGCATTTAATGTAAGGGAACTCAAAGAGATCATCTAAGAAAGGTAAATTCAAGAATCATATGAACTCTGAGAACTTGAATTCTCCATCTCATTTTTCACTTTAAAAAGGCCTAGGTATTTGAACTCCCTCATTTACAGAATTAGAAAGTAAATCAGTTTGTCTTAAAATAGAATTGAAAATCAGAATCCAATAGGTTAAATTGAAAAAGAAATACAAAAGTATGCTCCTCCTTAAGATCTAAGATTTTAATAAGAACTAACTCATAAACAATAGAATATCAATTTAAGTGATACATTTAGATAAAATAGTCCCTCTGAATTACGATTTACTTTTGGAAAGAAGAAAGATGTGAATGTGCTAGCAAACTCATTAGCTTAAAATTAGAGCCAATAATATGCTAATTACCTTTAATCCGATAATCTTTAGAATTAGCAACAACAAAATTAGGAACAGGAAAATCCAGAGCAACCAAGCAAGTAAAGATTGTTGAAATCTTAACAGAAGATGTTTACAAGTTAAGAATAGAGCGTTGAGATGAACTGTTAAATTAAGCTAAAAATCAAAGACATAGAAAACATAATTAAAGTAATGCAGAAAACTTCTGCAAGAAACTTGGAGATGAAACTCCTTAGCCCAAATTATCAACTAACAAAAATATTCAAGGCCTTTTAAAAGATTCAAAGTGTGATAACAATCGTCAAATCAGCCCTAAAATTTAAATCAGAGAATAGATGTTTCATTAAAAACAGAAAACTCCAAACTAACTAAGCGAAATTCTAGAGAATTAAAGAAAGTTAAATACGCCTAAAAGTTTCACTGATTGTAAGAAGAGAAACTTTGCCACAGGTCTGAGTAAAAGCTCAATGAAACATTAGAAATAGCTAAGTATTAGCAAGAATCTGAATGATACAAGTCTTTCAAGAATGCCTTCTATGAGAGATGATTCAATTGAGTTCCAGGGAAATTTGAGAAGGAACTCTAGAAACCAGTTAAGCTCAGTGGCTTTACTTAGACAATCAACTTAGTAAAACCTTAGCGGAATTATTCATTAAACGAACGAATAGATTCACTAATCTTCATCAACTCAAAATTTAAGACAGCAAGTAGCAAAGCCTCAAGAGTTAACTAAGGCTGAAATTGAGGAAATTCTCTAAAATCCCATAATGAAAAGACGCTTCATTGTGAAAGCTTGTGGATCCTCTAGTGTTCAAGTCTCTTGGAGTCATCCTAAGGGATCAAGCATGCCAAATTTGAAATACATCCTTGAATACGGGGTTGGCATAAAAGTGAGTGGTATTGAGTAATTCAGATAAATTTACAAGGGAAAGGCTTTTAAATGCATAGTTACAGATTTGATTCCTAAAACAAATTACAGGTTTAGGGTGGCTGCAGTTATTATTATTGTTGTATGTTCTGACAATTGAAGGCAAGGAAGATATCGGAGAATGGAGCGATATTGAAAATTTGCAAACAACTGGTATATAGTAGATAGATCTGGCAAGTCTTTCTAACGTTGGTGTAATAGTCAGTCAAATAAGCAGAGTATAGACTCAAAATTATTTTTAAAATGCATTAGGAAGCAACCCTTGTCTCTCTCCTTTGTAAAACATCTAAAATGAGAAGTGGGTCTAGTTTATTTACAAAATTAATTTTTGTTTGAAAGACCTGGTTTGATTCATTCACTTTAACCAATCACTTTTGGAAAGCACTTATTAAAATTTTATAGAATATCAGATATTTTAAATTTTGCTTTCAAACAAGGTTCACAGATTGTATATCCACAGCAGCTCATCAAAATCGGCTTCTCAAATACGTTCATGCACTATTTGCAAATTAATTCTTCTTCCATTTCCACTCTGGAATTACTTTGACTTAATTTGTATGTATTCGTTACTCCCAATTAAATTTTAATTTAATCAAAATGAAATTTTTGAAAATTTAATAAGAAATTAATTAATTTGTTTGCTGCAACTATAATTTATTATTTTCACTTTTTCTTAGGTCTACCTCTACCTCTTGATTTGCTTGTTTTTTCTTCCTTTTCTATTTTATTAGATTTCTTTTCTTCCTTTTCCATTTTTTTTGACTTCTTTTCTTCCCTCTTTTCTTCTTTCAACTCTTTTTAATCTTTTTTCTATCTTCCTTTAGTCTATTTTTTAACTTTCTCTTTTTATTTGATGCAGCCTGGACAACCTCTGGTACAATTTCATCTTCATCTCCACCCTCTACCTCATCTTCAGAATTTTCTCCTAATGAGTGTTTAACATAGCAATCATCACCCGCATTTATATTTCCGTTAAGAGTATCTCCACCTAAGAACACCAGAATTTAGATCTGTGCTAGTAGCAGAATCTTTTCCTGCTTTCCCTTTCTTCCCTTTAATTGAGCTTTTCATTATAGCATTGTAGCATTTAGTTAGATTGCTTTTCACTGTTGCTGGAAGTGAATTAAATTTATCAGCTCTCTCTTAATCAGGCATCACTGTTATGATGTGCTCTTTAAAAAGATCCAGCGTTAATCCCAGATCTAAAATGATGTTGCAAGCTTCTGAAACTGAGTCGGTGCTTTCTTTGTACAGTTACTTTATAATTAGCTCAAATATAAGAGCAACGTGCTCAAACTGTATAGCTCTCTTAACTGTATAAAGGTGATGTCCACAACGAGTCCTTATTTCTCTAATTAGCCTATTGGTCTTTCTAGTTGTAGAAAACTTCCCCAAAAATTCTGGAAACTTAATGAATGGCACGAATCCAGGATTGAAAGTACAAACTGCAATGACGCTTACTATACCTAAGTTTGGTAATAGTGCCCACTCTTAATGACTTCTTATCTAGTTATTTATTTGCTCTCCTACTGATATAAAGTCTGCACAATCTGCTATTCTATTTATATCATCTACAGAATCACACTTGCCAAATCCTGTTAAGTAGTTTTCTTAAATGAAGAGCGGCATCAGGTCATTGTCAATGAAAAATAGGTTAATCTTGTCATTGTATGTTTTCATCGCTTGGAATTCTTTTCTGTTTAAAAACTTAGCTGCAGCAGTAAAAGAGTTCATCATAACTTGCCAATCCTTTTGATTTTTGTTCTACTTGAAGTTCATATCTGCTTGAGATATGTTCTAAGAAGTAGTCTTTTGCATATGCAATGTGTTTATTATACTCCTGATATCGTAGCCACACATCTCAAAGATTTGCTTATAGATCCATTCTCGCTCTATTCTAAGATTTTCCTTTTCCACTATCATTTTGATCCTTCTCATTATCTCCTCTTCAGTTGGCCTACATTTATTAAAATAAGAGATACTTACTTGGCAAATTTTAATTCATAGCAATGATTTATCAAGCTCACAAGCTTTCTATGCTTTGCATCGTTTGCTATGCATATAATAGGCACTAGAGTTTTCTTAATGATTGAGATCAAAGCCGTCAAACCTCCTCTGTCATTTGCGTTAATTCCATCTACTTCATCCATGAGAATAAGAGTTTTGTCTTTTGGATTGTCAGAATTTATATTGAAGTTCTGATACTTATCCATAGACTAGCAAACTGACATTCCTTGGACAAGATTCTCGATTTTTTTCTTTGACCTTTGATCGCTGGCATTTAACTCTATCAAATTGTAGCCTAGGTCTCTTGCCAAAATGCGAACTGAAGAAGTTTTACCCAATCCCGGAGGTCCACTAACTAAGCAAGCTCTACAATTGGGTTTTGGAAGATCCTAATATGAAGCCTATTTTCTCCATCCTCCTGCAGGAATGACTGTTTTCTTATTTCCGTGAATTACTACATCTGTCCAATCAATTAGCCAGTCTCTTAAGCTTTTTATCACACCTCTATTTCCCACTATATCTTCTAAGATTTAAGGGGAATATTTATCAGTCCATAATTGATCTCCTGTTGAGAGAGGATTAGCCGATGGTGTTTTAGGTTTCTTTTAATAAAGCTTCATGAAGTCGTATTTTTGAGGTTTATTAGGTCAATTTTGGTTATCATAACTTTGCTAGGAGTGTTAGATACAGTCTTTGCTTCTTCTTTTTCTTCTGAAAATAGTGAGGGTAGAACTATTGGCTTTATAGTCATTTCCTCTAGCTTTACTTTTTAGCAAGAATTACTTGAAGGAATAGTTGGAGTTCTTTATTTACCCAGATTCGGCCTACCAGAGAGAACCTACTTTGGGAAGGGACTAGATTTTTGCTTGGTGAATCCCTCCGCTTAATCTGGAAGAATTTCAGATATATCATTCACTTCCATAGTCTCATCAGTATTAGAATTTTATTAGCTTCCTGTAAAATTGTTCTCGGCTCCCTCAGTAGAGTCTTTCTTCTTTTTCCTGCCCAAAAGAAAGTCTGGGTTTTAAAATCTCAATCTGCAAAAAGACTCGAACTCCTTCTCTGTCATGATTTTCTTCTTTAGCTCCTTTCCTTTCTTGTACTTTTAGCCCTCTGTGACTTGTCTTCCATCATCCAAAAGTTTTCCAATAATGACATAGTCACACTTTTTAGTTACTTACGATACAGCTTTCTAAAAAGAGTTAAATAAATAATGATGAATTACCCTCCATTCTTTTTAATAAACTCCTCTAATTTATCTCGTGTGATGTCTTCAAATTAACCAGTCACTGCATATGATCCTCCTCCAAGAGGACCTCTTGCTTCATTCAAATACTCTAAGTCGTTAGTATATGCTTGTATTTGCTTCTCTCTCTTTTCTTCCTAATCCTCCTCTTAGTCTACTTTCCTTCTTTTATATCTCTAAAAATTAATTAAACCTAATTACTAAAATTAAGTACGTGAGAATCCTCGTTATCAATTGCTTTAATTCTAGCACAGGGAACATATCAGGCCTTGAATTAGTTGCTATCGTAATCTTCTACATTCTTTTTCTTAGAAATGGTTTAGTATTTTCCTAGATAGTAAGCTGATAGCTTAATATTTTCTTGGTAGTCTTAATTCAGTTAACTCATTCGATCTTTTATATAAAATAACGACTAACCTCAAAATTGAGGCTTAATAATTTAAAACAATCGATCCTTATCCCTTCAATATTTAATTCAAAGGTTGTTTGTAATATGTAATTCACAATCCAACTTATATGCAAAAATACACTTCTCTTAGAATTATCAGAAAATAGTCCATCTACGTGAATATTTAAGTTAGTAGTTCTGCACATATATAGAAGCTATAGAGCTTTATTCACACACTCACTGGTCTTCATTGTTTACATTGCTTTTCTATTTCTTTAACAACTGAATTCTTCTCTTTTCTGCAAACTCTTTCATGTAATTTGCAGCTGCTGCTTTCCTATCAGCCAATTCCTGCCTTTTCTTTTCATCCTCCTTCTTCTTTTTAATCTCTGGCAAATTCTGAAAATTCTTGCTTGTGAGTTTCTTCATTTCTTTCTTATCAATCTATAGTTTATAAAACATAATTTGGCTTTATCTTGATGTATATAGTGCTTATCAGAGATAAATAAAATTCTTACCTAAACCTTTTTACCCATGGCTAATCTGATCATTAAATCCTCTTTCTCCTTTTGTTTTTTAATAACTTATTCTTAAGCAGGATCAATCTTTTCATTGGGGTTATGCTGGATGATGGATTATTTGTAAAATTGTCTCTGGTAGATTTGACTCTGTTTTTCATCATTAATTTTCTAAGCTGTGCCAAATCCTCCTTTGTCTTTTCTCCTTTCTTCTCTTCTCCCAACTTTTTGAGAAGTGCTGGGTCTATCTGGAGATTCCTCTTGCTAATTTCTGTAATTAGAGTGATAGTCCTGATCTCTAGACTTCTGATTGGGTGCTTGTTTTTTAAGCTGGCTTCTTTCTTTTTCTCCAAGAACATTTCAGCAAGAGATTTCTCTGGAGCACCTCCACTCTTCGCTTGCTTTTTATCAAAGATTTCCACTGCTAGATTTTGATTATGGCTTGGATCAGCATCCTCAACAACAAAGTTTGAGTCCTTTTGATTTAGGATCATTGGGTTTCCAAAATCAAACTGCATCTTATCGTTTGTGACTTTCATGCCTTACTCAAACAAAAATAGAGGAAAACTCTTTTACTGATTTTTTCTAAGGGCTTGGCACTAAATTTTATATCTTCTTTACGCCTTTGTCATCTTATCTCGGAGTTACAGTCTTTTCTGCTTTGTTAGCACCTGATGATAATTTTTAAGGACCGCCTTTTTATGGTTAAGAGATATCCACAAAGATAGGCTGTTTACCTGAGGGAACTACTTAGTCTTATTATAGCTGCTGAGAAGTCTAGTCTTTGTTTTTCTGATAGGGAACTCTTCTAGGCTGAGCAAGAGGAGATTTGTCATTGCCTTCTTGCTTTGTTTTAGTTTCTTTACTCTGTTGTTTTAAATCTGGTTTCTAACTTACAGACCTCTTTTCATTTAAGGCTGGCTAAGGCTTTTCTCGAGGTTTGAGCTAAGGCTTATTCTTAAAAGGATCTCCTTTGTTTTTATTATAAATAAAATCAATGTTTTCTATTTCTTCATCGAATCCAATCACTATCATTTGCCCTTTTCGTTGCTTACCTAAAGCTTCAGGCTCCTCATTCTCAGATTTATATAACAATGCTTAAATATATCTTTTTTATTATGATTTTAATGGAGCTTCAGGTTTTTCAGTTACCTATTTATAGTTTGGATTCTTATTGAAATTAGCTTTGGGTGAAAGCTGCTTTGATGTTCTTAAGGTAGACACTTGAACTCCTTCATCAAAAGATTAACTTCGTTCATTAGCACTTCTTGACCTTTCTTATGATGCATCATCTAAGACGTTCCTCCAAGGGGCTTTCTTTGGTGGAACAAACTTTTGATTTTATACCTTTGGCTAAGATGTCCTTTACTTAGTCAACTGAGCAAAGTATAAAAATATTTACTGTCCATTTAAAAAGTTTCCTGTTGTCTTTTTCTCTAAGATAGGTTGCTCAATTTCCTCATCATCATCATGCTCTTCTTCTTGATCAAAATTTCTTCGATTCTATTACCCATAAAAATTGATCTTCCCTCTATTCTCTTCCTCTTCTTCTTATTGATAATTTGGTTCGTATGCTCTTCTGTTATTTAGAGGTTTAGGTTGCTATTGATTTTATCTTTTAGTTGGCTAGTCCTCTAGCTTTCGTTTTTGAGAAAGCTGCTCAAACTTACTGTATATCAACGAGTCTTCAACTTCATCCTCATCTTCCTCCAAATATTTCATATTCCTGTTTATTTAAGCTTTTTTATTATAAACTTCACTCTGTCTTCTAGAGGGACCCTCTCTGTAACTCATATCCTCATCATATTCCTAATCTCTTTAAACCTTCCTAGGGTTGTTTTGAATTTCTCTCATCTAAAATCTTTCATCATCATAATTATATTATTCATCTGCATCTCTTTAACTGAAAACTTTATTGCCTCTTCTATTATCCTCTTGTGGAAACTTGCTTTCATAATCGAATGTTCTTCTATCTCTTGCAGTTTATTGATAATCCTGAGAATTTTCCTCTCTCTGATTCCAGTTTTCATAGGACTATTCTCTTGAGCCAAATCTTTAAAGAGGACCTTCGCGGTTGTATTTAGGGTCACCCTATTTTTAAATGGCCGCATTCAACTTATTCTCATAAAGGAAAATATGTGCGATTAAACTGCTAATACTGTTTTAATGGAAATAGTTTACTTGATAGGGCTAGAATTGGTCTGAAGCATTTATTACTTATTCCTACTTGGAATTAGCTTTTACTAGTTAAAGTCCTCAAAGTTATCTGGTTCATTTTCTGTGAAAGTAGGCTAAAGCATTCTATTCTTTATCTGGTGAAGGTAGGAAGGTTGTTGCTATTGCTGTCGGTTGTTAATGTATCTCTAAGATTCTTCCTAGAAACCTTCTTATCTTCCCCCGAGAAACGATCTACTAGCTCCGCTAATCATTTCATCTCTTGGGGAGTACATAGTAAAGCCAATTATACTTTTATAATTAAAGTAAATTGAGTTCATTAAACGTATCAATTTGAATAAAGTTTATTGAAATCCTCCCTTGGTTAATTACCCATCTTTTGCTAGTAGTCTTGTCTATTTGTAAGATTCTGATTCAAATATGCTTCTTCTCTTCTGGGAGAGAAATGTTTGCTTAAAAGCTCATTAGCTCTTCTTATTGAGCCTGGCTGCATTTGACTTTAGTTATTCATGGTAGTGAACGAGCCTGTGTACCGATCATGATTAGAGGTATCCCTTCTGCCACCAGTAAAATGTGATTAACTTCCATCCCTCTAAAAGCGATTATTTTAACCTCCGCCTATCATCGAAACATTGCTTGAATTTGGAATGAACGAATTATTTTAAGCATTTTACTAGATTGAGGGAGAAGTAATATCTAAATGACGGTTCTAAAGGGACCCTAATTGATATTAAGGATTCATTATTTAATTCTATTAGGCCATTATTTGAGGTTGGAGAAGAAGCTACTATTGCATTGCCAGTTACTGTTATTGAAGAATCATCTACTATTGAGGGTACTATGCCATTTATAAAACTAGCTGTTACTATTAAAGAAGCTATTTTTGTTGCAAGTAGAGAATCTCCTCTTCCTTTTATCTCTTTTATTGCTTTTTGGTTTTCTTTTCATGCATGTTAATATTGATCTTAAGTTTCTTATTTCCATGCTTTATTGTTTTCGTAATTACTTTTGTTTGATCGTCACTATTTTCATCTGACTCCTAATTAGAATTATCATCAGAGACTTCTTCAGAGCTACTCTACCGATTCGCCTTTTGCTTTCTAACATTTCTTTAAAAATTTTATCGATCTTCTTCATGGTTAAGATAGCCATAAAATAAAGTGCGATTATTTTCTTCATCAGAATTAGATTCTTAATGTTCTTCTGATTCATAGCTTTAACTCTCATCGTTGTTGTCTTCTTGCTGGTAACTCCCTTAAGAGTTTTAATCTTAGTAAGAATCTGACCTTGAATAGTCTGATAACTCTTACTGATCTTGGTTCAAGTAAGAATCATCTTCATTTTCATACTCTTCTCGATTTTATTATTTGTGATGATGGTGATGATGATGATTATGAGCTTTGTTTGTTCTATAATCATCCTCTTCTTCTTCCTCAGATTGAGAATCGAAAAAAGATTCTTCACTTTGCTTTTTCTTTCTTATATCCTTACTCTTTTAGCCCTTATTATGCTTTCTCTAAGCATTCTGATTATCCTCATCTGATTCACTGTGTGAAATAAACTCAAAAAAATTCAAATAAAATAGACTTGAAATTGAATGCTTCCTGTTCTTGGCTTGAGATGCTTTCTTTAAATGTATTATTTTCTAATCTTAGAAGGTAGGATTCTATTTACTAATATGAGGGTTCTGTTAGTTTAATTAGCTTAGTAGTATTTAGCCTACGGTTATGGAGAAGGTGACCTAGATTCCTGTCTTTCATTTGACCGATGCTTACTTAATGATCTCTAAGCCTTAAAGTTTTTGGAACTTTTGTATCCTCTTGAAAGATCTCGTGACTTTTCTACTTATTTGTTCTACTCTACCCTGAGGTTATGCTTGTCCTGCCTTCTACCCGTTTAAACAGTATTCATATGACGAGAATCTTCTTTGAAAAATTCTTTCCCTGCACCATCTCTAGATTTCACAGAGTATTAAGCAATTTTGTGGTTTGCTTGCTCTCCTTAGTTGTTCTTATAAGTTTACTTAGGCTGATAATTTGCTAAAAGAATACATAAGAAAATTAATGATTTTAATAGAGCTCATCTTTTGCATCTTCGTTGCCACTCATAATGTTATCCAAATGCGGTTTCGCTTTTTCATATTTCAGACTTTGTTGCTAATTCAATTTTTTATGAGGCTTATTCTAGTCTAATTATCCATTTCCCATGTCTTTGATTTATTGGTGATTGATCTCCTAAGATCTTAGAACCTGATTTTTAGTATTTTTATTTTAGACTTTGGTCTCAGGTTACTTTTAAATCTTATTCTTGTTCATTTCCTTCATTTTCTGTTTGAGTAGTTTGTACTCCTCTAACAATCTTTGCTCTTCAATTTCTTTCTGCTTTTTCTGCTGGGCTGCTTACTCATTAGCTTTATTTTCAATTGGGATCCTTTTAGTTTTTATTAGTAGCGGTTTTCTCTACATAGTCATAGGACTGCTTTTGAATCTTTTAAGAGGGATTGTTAATTATATTTAAAATGAAGGTGTTTAAACTTAAAAATATAATTGGATAAAAATTTCCTCTTATAATTCAATTGAGACCCGATGAGTCTTTTCAGCGGCGAAGCCCAGGCTTATAAATTATTAGTAGCAATCATAAAATACTATAGATATTTATATTGACAAGTTTCAATATAGCTGACTATTAAAATATCATATCATTTATTTAATATTTTTTTAATTCTGACAAAATAATTAAAATGTTAATTAAGTCTCTTTGTATCTAGCTAGACCTCTAGTTCTGCTTTTATTATTGCTCCTACAATGATGGTCGAGCTATCACACTATCAGATTGCCTTCTATCTGTCAGCTTTACAGATTCAACCATCTTCTGCCCTCCAAAGTCTAAAATATTGTTGCTAGAAGATGTCTGTTATAAATAAAATTTATTGAAATTTTCAAATTAGTTTATTATTTCATCAATTTAATTTAAAGATTTTCTTAATTATAATTTGGTTTAAGTCAAATCAGTTTTGATTTGCAAAAATAAGTTGAAGAATTTGAGAATTTAAATTAAAAAAAAATATTTTTAAATCATAATTCACTTATGAGCAATAAAAATTTTAAATAGCAAAAACTTACTATTTTTGATTGGTTATTATAAAAAAATGAAGATAAAATATCTATATAGGATTAAATTCGTTTAAAGTTACATTTAAGTTAATATAATTGAGAATTCCCAATTTAAATTAGATACTTATCTCTAATGAAGATGCTGAAATTGAGGAAAATCTTTCCCATCAAAATCTCCAGACTCTTCTTCTTCAACCCATTTTTATCTTTTAATTGAGGCTAAATTTTCCTAAGATCTTTGAATTATATAGTCTGTTCAATTGGAAGAGGATTCTCATCTTCGAAATGCTTCTGTTGTTATTTCTGAAGCTTTCTAATTTATTCATTTGTAGAGGAAACAGATATTTCAGAGGCTCTACTCTTAAGAGCAGGCTAAGCTGGATCGTTTCTGCTTCCCTCATCAAAGAATTGCATGTTGGCATGTTTATTAGTGAGCTATCTTGACTGCTTTGAATTAGTGGTGGAACTTACAGCTTGATTAAAAGCAGTTTGAGCAGTTGTAGTTGGACTTATGATTTAGTTGGTCATGCTTTTTAATTAGCTATAGTCTATTCTGCTCTCTTCAATCATGCTGGTATGATCCATGAGTTGAGTCCTCCCATATCTCTCCTCTTCTATAGGAGAGTGGCCAAGTCCATGATCTTACTCCTTCTCACTTTCATCAACCTATTCTTCAAACTTCTGAGGTATACTTCTTCTGAGCTTTTAGTAACTTTGAAGCTTAGATTTCTTGCTTTCTTCTTCATCCCTTCGGAAGAATTAATATCCTCCACTTAAAAATAAGATCTATTTATAAGCCACTGTTTCTCTGTAGATCTTGTTGTTATGAGATTGCAGATTTCTCTCTATCATGTGCTGCTAAGTACTTCCTGAAGACTGATGTCATCTCTCTTTGCTAGAGTGGCTTATTTAAAATAACTTCACTACTACAAAGCGCTCGTTCTTCTCGACATAGCCTCCTGAGTAACTCTAAATCATAAAATCACGCATTTTCTCTTAATAAGATAAATGTTAAAGAAGGGCTGATTATCGCTTGCTCTTGTACCATCAATTGCAGAACTTGTCTAATCAGTTTGATTGCTCTATCTTTGAGAGTATTAGTTAGAGATTAATGAGCTCTGCCTTGAGTTTCGGATAGAGGAAATTTACTCTCCAGCAACATCCATAGGGGATTGTATCTGAGAATTTGAAAAGTACTGGAACTAGTTAGGTTCATAAATTTATATCGGCTAGCTTTTCCTCTCTTCTGGTGAAATGGATTTTGAAGTTTAGGATATCTATATTTAAATTGCCAATTTAAGTATTATTTTATCTCTGCATTATCATCCTCAAAATAATCTTCTTATTCATTATCACCATAATTGTCTATACTCTACCCATTCCTGAGATTATTTTACTCAAATTTCCTGTATTCTTCTTCATCTTCCTCTTAAGGCTCTTAATCCTCATCTTCCTAAAAGTCCTAGTCTTATTCTGACTGGGAAAGCACATCTTAATCCTCTTGATTCTGCTGCTGATATTCTTCATCATAGACTGCATCCTAATGAGCGTCTGCATCTTGCTCAGTCATACTGTAAAACTCCTCATCTTATTACCTATAATTAAAATCAATTGTATCTTGACCCTGGTTTCCTGAATTGATGTCTTCCTCACTATCGCTTTATTATCGGTTGGGCTTGATGATGCTGCAGCTTTTATTGACTATCATTTCATTAGCTCGAAAGTGTGGCTGCTCATTGAAGTTTGCCTGCTCCATTAATCGCTTAGGAATCAGCTGGCTATGTTAATTATATTAGAGTGATCCTTAAATTCTAGAACCAATCTCAAACTTGTTCATGCTATTGGGAGTAAGGTAAAATAGATAATGAGTCTTATCTACTTGTTGACTCCAGGAAGCCTTTGAGATATTTCCCATGGTTTAATTTTCTCTGTGCATGATGCCTCCTTGGAAAGCATTGAACATCTCACTGGAATTGATAGGAGGGCGAAGTAGCTTGATTTGGGAGAGTGAAGTTGGAGATGCCAATTGAGTGGTAACTTAGAAAGAGGATTGGTTAACCTATGAAGAATTTATCTGTTTGATGTTTTAAGGCTACTTTCTAGTAATGCTGCTACTGTTTATCAGCTTGGAATTGTTTCCCAATTAAGACAGATTGCCTTCTTCATTATCGTTTAGAACCTCATTAAAACCAAAGATAGCTTCAATAAATTAGGGAAGTTACAGATATACGTATGAATTATGAAATCAATCAATTAAAGAATCGCTCACCAGTCTACACTAAGTTTGGCAACCAAAATTATCATATGAGTTTGTTCTTAATTCATTTCTTGATAGAACAATCTGCAAGTAGGCATTCTGGGTGAGTATAAATAAAGTTAAAAATGTCATACGTCTTAATAAATTTGAGCCAAAATTATAGAATAGTTGAGCGCTTATGTTAAAATTACAGAGATAATATGATGATATTGCTTTTTAAATAAGCTTTAGCTCTGCTTCAATCTCTGAATAGAATTTTTAAATTAACTTATAAATTAATTCTAAAATCAAATAAACTCTATGCTATAATAAAATCTATAATTTCCACTTATAAATTAATAAGATTCTTGTCTGATGGACATTGAAACTTAATTCGTTCTTTCAGTCTGAATATTTTAAAATAAATTAAAATTATTTTGAATAGCATGGTGAGGGAATCGATTAGCTTGCGATTGCGCTAAAACTGAAGCTGAACTTGAGCTCATCATTTCATCAATATTATTATCATCTCCCTCATCTTCCTCCTCTTCTTCTCTCTAATCACTGAGATTATTCCTGGATACTTATTCTTGTCCATCTTCCTCATCCTCGTTTCTCTGGTAATTCAATCCTGATTCATCTCTAAGTTAGATAGAATAAAAATAAGAATAAGTATATTTGTTAGGGTTGAGGTCTCTTTGATATAGAAATAAGATTTTGAGAGGCAGAGGTTTAAATTCCTAATTGAGATGCACTTTACTAGTTGACTGTTCTATTTTAAGAGATATCTGTTTGCGCCGGGTAATTTTTATGCTTGTAATTTACTATGTTGATCGATGAAGTGGGAGTAGGTTGACTCTAGGCCGCTCCATATCCGGCATCTCCATTTTAGTTTTAACTCAAAAATTATTTTAAGAAAAGGTAATAGTTGAAAAAGATCATATTATGTGGCGAGGTAGAACTTTCATTTTGATTGCTCTATGGTAATTGATACTACATTATTCTGGGATTGCTCTTCTAACTCCATGAATTTAAATTTATATAAAATGTTATGAGGCTGAGTCCTGATCACTTCCCTATAAATTCTGTAAGTATTCCATTTTCAAATAGAAATGATAAAGATCTTCAACGGTATTACAGTTTGTTTGCGCTTCGCAGTTTGTCCCTCATTTGAAACAGATTGAGATTGCTTTGACTTCCTGGACAGATCAATGCTAATTACGCTTGGTGGTTAAAGCCCAATCTAATAAAAATAATTCTGCTGATTAGAGAACGGCGGCTGCTCTGAGAGTTTTAGGGATTATTGATAGTAAGAGGGGGTTGATGTGATCGAGTTGGACACCGAAGGTTTATTATTGTTAAACTCCATCGTAATTTATATAACTTGATTTCAAATTATTCTTAATCCTAGTCTCTATCATCATCATACTTTATTATAAAGCAGATTAATATGATAGGAAGGATAGAGTGCTTCAATTGGAAGTATAATTATAAACAAGAATAATGGTATTGTAGAGAGCGGCTAAGTCTACTCAGAACCAAAATATCTCTTCAATTACTATAAAGATTATTATTATTTTGAGTATAATTAGACAAAGTGGATAAATGATAAAGCTGGTGATGATTTCAGCCATTTCCGCAGCGGTTTTCTTAGCTTAAACTGAGGCTAGATCTAGTATGCCCGCAAAAAGGGAAATACACATTCAAGGTAAAATAAATATTTTAAAATTCTCAGAAACAACCAAGGATATTGCCAATTCTTTCAAAGCTCCTCAATAATTAGATGGAATAGATCAGCTCTTCAGTTCCAAAAGTGGCCTTAAAAATTAGCCTCAACAAAACTTGGAAGAATTATTTTATTCTTCTTTAATCTAAGACATTAATCAATTATTCAGGTAAATAAATTTAAACTTTTTCTTTTATCAATAAATTCTGAGTTAAAAAGATTATAGGAGTTTAATTTCATTTATAAACTCTTAAATTGACTTTAATTTTAAAGAAACAGTCTAAAACGTTTTGGATGACGAAACTATGAGTGAATATATGAGATTGAGACAGTCAATGACACCACCTACTAAACCGTGGGTTGACACAACTAACTATACCGACTACCTTAAAATTGGAAATGCTTTCCTCACTGGAGCTTAAACTAACTAATACTCGGCTAATGCTTCAAATTGCTTTAGCAGGTCTCTGTATAGTAATAAATAGCAATTGTTGTCAAATCTAAAATATGTATGTTGTTTTCAAGCAGCTTTATATTTACCAGTGGAGTTTTAATTTAATATTTCTTCTATGTGGAGGCTCTACTATGGTAACTTCCAAGACCAGGTTTTCAACACAACCTTCTTTATTGCAAATGCAACTAACTCTCTCATGGTTTGTTTGGATGCTATTGAGAACTTTAAATAGATTAAAATATTAACTACAACGAGTACGTGAACACCTGGATGGCTGAATTCCCCAACGGTTTTACTGGAGTTCTCACTGCTTTCTTCTAAAACTTGATTGGAAATGCTATCACTCTCACGAAATTTAATCAGTTCTTAATATTTCAAATTCCAGGTTACAATTACTGCATAGATTTCATATTTTTAATTAAATAAGTAGATTGAAGCGTAAGAAATTTGTCCTCTTTTTTTCCTCCTAATTTACGTTCTATATTGCTGTGATTAATTTAATTTAAATGTAAGTTTTATATCAGCTAAATTCTCCATAAAATATTATTATAAAAAATTATTATTCGCATAAATATTTTATTATAATATCAAATTATAGTAAAATGTCTAAGAATGAAAGAATCTAATTTTTTTAACTTTTATAAACTTAGTTTTAGAATATTAGTCAAGATTGGGCAGGCCTAGCAAATACTGTGGGCAAGTTGACAAAGTTGCTGATAGTTTTCTCTCCAATTGAATCTGATTCTTTAGTGAGTAGTTCTAAAAAGGCCCTCCCTAATCCTAAAGAAGCTTATCTCAAAAGACTCGAATCTCCTATCCTTGAATAGACAAGCACAGACACCCCAACTGACACCTCTGGTGCTACTTTGCCATCCGCTACTGGCTCTGGTATCTAAAAGATTTCATCTCTTGGAGGTTTGATGGGATTGCTTCGCGGTTTTATCGAAGGCTCAAAAACAGCTACCACAAAGAACATGACCAATTGTCAGGATAAAACAGAGCAGAAGTGGGACCTAGGTGTTTCAAACTTAGTCAACTATACAATCGATGGAAAATACTACGATGCTGGCTTTGTTTTATTAGACATGATCTACAATACCCATAACATCTTATTAATACAAATTCTAATCACAGTTGCTTGCTACACAGGTATGACTGAGATGGCTTAAGGTTTTGTAACTTACACTAGTCAGCTAGCCCCTAGTGTAGTGATGGATAATACTGTCTACAATTTCGGAAACATATTTGACGCTATCAGAGATGTAGTCCTGTTTCTTACTTCTTCTCCAAGAGGAGAATTCGACTTGCCTTATGAAGCTGGGTATGCTTTGGGAGCAGCCACATATGAAATTATGCAACCCTCACCAACAAAGAAGGGAGGGAATCCATTTTGATCAGTTTAAAGTAGAAGAGAATTATCTGACGATGCAACTTTTCATAATATGTCATGAAATAGGGCAAGTGATTCCTATAAGTCCTTTGAATATCGAAATACTTTTCATCTCTACATTCAATTTTATATCGTCTTCTCTAATACTGACGCCTTCTGATTTATCATAATGAGTATCCTCCTTTTTCAATTACAATCATAGAGAAGGAATAGCATTTTAAAGATTTGTAAATAATCTTAATTATAACTAATTTTGGAATGCATAATTGGTAGGAAAGGAGTCTTTTTGCAAGATTAAGAAAGTATTTCTAGTTTTCAGACGTCCTACTTTTATGCTTTCTACCTCTCATTTCGATTATTTTGCTTTTCGTTTCAGCTATAAAGAGAAACATTGTGTTTAACTACGTGGCAATTATTTTTGGGTTTCCCATTTACTTCATTCAACACTAGGCTTTTCTGGTAACGCACGAGCAAGAATATGGTACGACGATTTAAAGGAGACAATTAATGCAAGACATGTCTCTTATTCCAAGGTACTATCTCAGACTCAGGGAAAACAAAAGGAATGTTAATATAGTTGGAGCATCTTTACTTCTCTGCTACTCTATTTTCAACATATATGGCATTACAAAACAGTACTTATTTTAATGTTATTATCATTTTTTTAAGTTTAATTTACCTGAAATGAAATTTATTTTATCAAGACCTTTTAAAATATTTGCTGAGACTTATCTTTTGTTATAGTCTAAGAAATTATTTTGAATTACTAAATGAATTATTTAAAAGAAGGGTAATTAATTGAGTAGTACAACGCATGCAGTAATTGTGAAATGGAGCCCTCCCAGAAGTTGTACCTAGCTTCTACAATTTTGAATTTCATAATGGTAACGCACATGCTAGTAATTTACGTAATAAAGGCCATAAACATGCTTTTGCTATTCCTGCTAGTAACTCCAGTCATGTATATGCTAGAAGCTATCCTATTAAGGTACCCATAGCTTCCTTGGAATTAAGATGTGGTACCTCTTCGACCAGAAAATAACGATTTATAGCCGCCTGCGGGATAGAGAGGCCAATAGAATAATGCGAACCAATAAAATAATGCAAACATTCCAGGGATGATGGCAAACTAGAACTGAGGTTAAGAAGTACCAAATTAGTAGGATAGAGCAAATTAAAGAGATTAATAATAAGTAGGTCAAAGAGCAAACATTATTTAATGCACCATTTGCATGGAAGACATTGACATTACTCTTTTTCCTAATCTAGATGGAAATATTCCACACGATATCGTCTAACTTGATTAAATTTTTTCATATTCACTATTAGCTCTTTAAATTTTATTAAGGTTCTAATCTAATAAAATCTAAAATAAAGCTTATTCATTCAAAAAAATAATCAGACAATTATTTTTTCATAATTTTAGATCTTGTTATAGTATAAAAAATACATGACATCTTAGTGTTGTTAAGTAAATCTGTGCTAATATTTTAGTGATTTTAAATAAAAGAAATTATGAATAAAAGCTTAAGAATTTAAATAAAATTTGAATGCTTTTTAAATAGGCATTTAATCAGTTATTTTTTATAATTTTTTAATTCGAGTGTGAACAATTTAAAAAATTGTGTTAATTAAATGATTGTAGCAGAGCTCACATATTTCATAGAGTTTGTATCAGAAGTTGGCTATAGAGAAATCAACATTGCCCCTTGTGCCGTCAACCTAACCTCAATATATACTGATATGCATCGCGCAGCATTTTTTAATGAGATTTGGTATAAAAACGAAGAATATACTTTTATGTTTTATATTTATAATTTGTACCATTTAAAATAATACTGTTAAATAAATTGCATAATTGTAGTTTAAGATTTTAAAATAAAAAATATAGGTAAATATTGAGAGGCAAAAATGTGAATTTCTTAACTGTATAAATAAATATAGGCCCTGTGCGAAGTATTTATAAAGTGGTGATTTAAAATCATAATTGGAAATGTCTTAATTATAAAATCGAACCCTCTTCGAGAAATTAAGATCTTATACTGACCTCTCGGACGTTGTAGTCCTTTGCTCTTTGCCAATAGTTTCATTGGTGATGCTTATACTTTCAATAGTTTACCGTCCCTTCTTGTTCAACATACTTTCACTAGTTTTAGCACTACCCATCTACTACTACCAACACCAAACTTTCCTGATAACTCATGAGGACATCTATGCTTAGACATCGTATAGGAAAAAGCTTTTCCTTCTATGCTCGCTAAATTGGAAGTACTTTAACAGACTGAAGGGTAATAAGAGGTGCGTTAACGGCCTTGGGTTGGTGCTACTGATTCTTTTTTCAACCTTCAATCTGTATGCTATCGGAAACTAGTACAAAAATAAGTAGAAATGATTGAAGTATGATTTGAAAGTACAATGAGTGCAACGGATGCGGAATGGAGGTTTCTTAGCTGTTCTATTTGGCTTCGACAATCCTGAATATGGCTTTGATCTGTCACATATTTTTCATCTACCTAATCAAAGTTATAAACGTGCTTTTGCTTCTATTGATCGTGACACCAATAGTTTGGATTCTAAAAATGACTTGTTTCAAGCACTTTGTATTTCCCTGGGATAGAGAGAACATCCAAAGTCAGTCTGTGGTTCCAGTAAATCAAAGCGGTTGTAATAAGGATCCAAGGTCCCCAGCAATTCTTTGATATCTATCAACTCATAAATTAAAAAAATATTCTGCTATATAATGAATTTATGAATGGTGATCCCGTGATTGAGGTAAACATAAATTCAGGCAGAATCAAATTCAAATCCTGACGAAATCCCAGTATAGCTACTTTATCCAGGAGTATAAGGCGAATAATGATAGAGTAAGAAGGACAACAAAAGATAACTAAGTTCTCATAAATTTACTCTTCTTATTATAAATTGCTGAGCTTAGCGAAGAAAAAGGTGGATAGGCTATTGAAATTTCATGTGCAATTTGCTTAGGCGCAATTAAGACTTCGCTTGCTTCATATTTAAGAGACAAAAAGCAAGCTAATATGATCGAGCTAGATTTAACTAAAATAAAAGATACATATAAATGCTAAGATTGTAATAGTAAACACATATTCCACAAAACTTGCATTAGAGAATGGCTTAAACAAAAGGATGAATGCCCAATGTGCCGTCAAAGAATCCTCATCTAGATATGAGAACCTTCATCCAATTTAATATATAATCTACACTCTAATTCACTATAATTTTTTTATTTTCTTAATTATTCCTATAATGATTAGTTTTAATAATCCAATATCGAATTCTAACCAGACTTAATAATTCAGTAACGCAATTTATAAAGTTCAAAACATCATAATCCTTAATTGTTTTAAATCTTGCCATTTTTCACTATTTTTATCTCCATTATATTATCGGAAGTAAAACTTATTTAAAGAAATCAAAGCTAAATTTAAGCAGGAGCTCCTCTTTTAGTTGTAGTTTTTGGAATTTTTTCCTAACATCAAAATCATAGATCTTTTCGAGATAGCTATATTTCTTTGTATCAGCTGGAGGTAATTTCTTATCACTGTTGTTCTCATTTTTCTTTTCCAGAACAGTCTCAAGAATCAAATCATTCACTCCTCTAATGCTCTTCGTAGATTGCTGAGGTATCTGAGTCTATAAGAATAACTGCTGTTTTTACTTTTGATTTCTAGTTGCAAAGTATGGCTTCTTGCTAGCTTCAGACGCTTACAAAGTAGATGATATCTAAGATCTATTCTAAATTTTAGAGAAATAGAGAGCCTCACTCTCATCTGTTATCTTAATTTCTACAGGTTCTAAACTCGAAAATCTTTGTTCTCGTGATTGCTCTGTAGAGTTTAAAATAAAGTAAAGTAAAGTAAAAGTAAAGTAAAATTTAGGGAATATAAATATTAATCAATTTAAAAACCAGTACTTATTCAGTACTAGTTAATAAATCATACTATTATCCTATGTAAAGATGGCTTTTGTTTATATATTTGTAGGGATAACTTTCATTCAGTGGGAAACCACTAGCAATAAAAATTTTCCTACTCGGTTGAGTTTAAAATTGCTTCAGATCGAATATATTTTATAGGATTCTTCTGCTTAGGGTCATAGACACTTGCAGTCTACTCCTATATAACTTTACTCAGCAGAGGGAACTTCTTAATGCTTTGAAGATTTTAGAAAGAGCGCTTGTGCTCTTAATTTTTATACCATGCATTCTTAGTGGAGGCAGCACTTTTAGTAGAAAGTATTTGCTTTGACGATTCTTCTTTGCGGACTACACTAATTGCATTTGATTCCTTCTTCAAAGAGTCAGTATCGAAATAAGTATCATTATCGATAATTGTCATCTTGTTTAATTAACTTTAACTGGCAGTATTACTTTGATAATTTTTAAACAAGGACTCTGTTCTCACATGCTATAGTCGATTCTCATCTGCAGTATGGGGCTTTTCCATCTCAAAAAATTTTGAGCCTCTAGGTTCAGAAGTGTTAGATTTAGCTCCTTCTATATCTGATTCTTTTAGTGGCTCATTTGTATTAATAAGGAAACTTAGTTTCTTAATGCCAGTAAAAATAAAAGTTTAATAATTTCCCAGTTCTTAGACTTTACTTCGGTCTATCATTATGAGAAGTATGAGGAGCCAGTGAATTAATTTGAAAATCAACTGTTGACTTTCTCATATTCTGAATCTAAAAGTTGGCGACAGATAAAGCAGGTTGAAACTTGCTCCTGGTTGAGTTTTGTTAGGAGTCTAATCTTCCATTTGCTTGGTCACCTCCATTCCCCACTAGGATTTCATTTATTTTTATCGAACTTTAAAACCTACTTCCTTAACCTATAATCTTGCTTCCATTTGGATTAGTACCGAAATTGAAATGAGGAACAGTTTAAGAAGCACTTGGATTCGGAGGTACAGAGCTACTCCCTTTTAGTTTCTTACTTATGAGTACTTACCCATTGGCAACATCTATCTTTTTCACTGCATCTTCAAAATCTTAGACTATCTTGTTTATAAACTCATTCTCACTTTTTTAATAACTACTCAGAGTCTTTTGAGCTTGAGTATATTTCACATTCGTCTGATGTACACTCATTTTGTCCTAGTTGTAACCTCTTTTGTGCAAAGAATTGAAGAACTTTCTCCTCTATCTCTCTTTATAAACTCAACAAAAATATTATATCTTGAACTTATCAGTCAAAAGTTTCAAGTTTACGATAGCTTGCTCTTCTTTTTAACTTTTCCAAACATCATCTCTTTGTATCTCTTCTCAAACTCAGTTTTTTCTTTCTCGTATTAGGCCTTAAGGAAAGAGTTCTCATTAAAATCTTGGTTATCATTGATCTCATTTAAGTGCTAAGTTTTAAGGCTATCCTTCCCTCTCTGTTTTTTGCTTTATCTATTCTCTAGATTAAGTCTCTAATAGCACTACTCATAGTGCTTATTAAACAGTTTCTGCATCATTTCAAATTCTGCTGGCATCTATCCCTCCTATGTCAAAATTTCAATTAGGGATTGCCTATTAAACTCTATCTAGTAAAGCAAAACTTTGAAGTGCAAGGATTGCTAGAAGGTCTCCATTAGTCTTTTCAAAGCACTGTGTAATGACTTCTTCAATTATAACATTAACCAATGAAGATAATTATATATTTGTATTAGTTGCCATTATCAGATGGTTTCTCAAGCACTTTATCTTGCTCTTTGATTTTTGTCCACAATTCAGTTATCTGAGCTCGTTGTTTGTTTTGAAAGTTCATCCTCTCCATAATTTTCTAGGTTAAAGCCTCATCATCTGAAATCCTCTTTAGTATGTTCAAATTATCCTTCTACTGAAGCTTTTTCTTGACTTTTAGTTCATAGGTACTCTTCATAAGTTTCTTTATATCGGATTAAGTTTATTTAGCAAACAATTCTATGGACTGATTACTACCTGAATCTTCATCCTCTTCTGAGTCTACTGCAAAAACATCGGAGGTCTGCTCTGACTCCTCAGAATTCTGCTAAGAGGTGTCATCCTACTAATTTGAGGGGTTATTACTCGAAGAAGGTATATTAAACTAAACACCAGCTCCACCTGCATCCATTAACTTTTTAGGAGAATAAAGATCAAGTGGGGGCACTCTTAAAAGTAAAGAAACATGAATTAAGTTGAATTTGAATAAAGACTCTTATTGGTTCTGAGTCTGTGCGATTTGTATCATGTATAGTACTTTTTTTATTAGGATTTTTAGTAGGCTTTTGGTATTTGCAGATGAGCATCATAAGATCATTAGGGTAATGGAGTAATTTAAGGCTTGGAGGGGAAAATTCTCTTATCTTAAGAAGTTTAGCACATATTTTATTCAGCATATCAAATATAGTAGCATGATACCTCTTAACAAACCCTTTCTAGATATAAAATTTAATTAAATACTTTATAAATCTACCTATGAATTTCCTTTTTATTGTCTAAGATTTGTATCTTGAGTGATTATATGCTGTCTTTGTTATACCTTAGCTAGAAATTTGCAGTTTCTATAAGTTCTACTTCATTTTAATCTTTTAATGCAGCAGTGCCTTATGAATCCGAGCCTTTCCCCTCTTCTAACTTTAGGAACTGGAAATGAGTAAGTTGCTGTCTCATCTCATTCAAGTCATCTTTTCTTCTTGATATTTAGACGGTCAAGTCACTACTTTTGATTTAGAGTGACTAGTTGTAAATAGTTGACTCTTCTATGTACTCAGTCAGCTAATTTAGACTATCAGTATTAAAGCAGTTCTATTCCTCCAAGCGCTCAAACTTCTGCTTCACTTCATAGCTTATTTCTGGAGTTAAGTCTTCGATAGAATACTTTGACGAGTAGTATTCATGTTCGGAGTTAAATTACTCTTGCGCAAGTCTCAACTCAATCATAAAGAGTTTCTTCATATCGTGAATATTAGCAGCTGTCTACTTTTAGCTTAAGCATTTTTACTAGTTTCTATAGTAAGTGTAGAGCGCTACAAATAGATTAGCCTCTACGAGCTATACCATTTCAAACTTTCTCTTTTAAAACAGCAGTGACTTTAACTACTCTATATTAAAGCTACTAGAAATTTAAATTCAAAGTTGATATTGATCGCCTTGTTGTCTCTTTTCAGCATGTCCAGCTTTTTCTTGACAACCTGGTATTGATTAGACTTGTGAGTAACCATGGACTTCATACTCTTGACTTCTCCTTCATGCATTTGTAGTTCTTGATACTTAAGTTTCACCTTGTCTTGGTTCTTTATCTTCGCATCAATTAGATTTTCCTTGCAACGAGTGAAACCAGAGGCTGAAGTTAACTAGGAGGCCTGGCTTAAGAAGGCAGCTTGCTTTATGTTACCATACATATGCATCAAGCGCTCTAACTCAGGCATTCTATGGCAATACTCCTGATAGTCAAATAGCTTTTAAGTATAGAGACGATTCTTCAATTTATCCAGTGTCAGCCAATCTGAAGTTTCTTCCAAGCATTTTTACTCCAACTGAGCATATAATTTTTATATGGATTTATTGAAGTTTATAAATACTTCTTTAAAAATTTTAAAATATTGAAATCTCAATTATAGAGGAGACTGAAGTAGTTTTATTTTTAGATTTTACTATATTTAAAAGACTATTTGTTCTGAAGTTTTATTGTTTTACTAACTTAAATAATTTTAATAAAGCTATATTCTTCTTACCCACAAAATGATTTAAATTTAACTGAGCTAATTTAATATCTAGAAAAGCTTTTTTCTCAATGAGTTGCTCCATGGTTTGTGAGCTTAGATAGTTATCATATCCTTTGTGAATAGAAGTGTCTATAGTTTGATTATTCCCGAGAGAGATAGTTGACTTCACAGAAAATCTAGATATCATAGATCCTCCAGTTTTGAAATTATCGTTCTTTCATCATTATAATCATAACAATAAATATACTCAGTTCTTTGTAAACATATTTGATGCTGTTCCCAAATAATCGGTGTCAAAGTTAGCTTCTCCAGTGGCAGCTTAAGTTACATCCTTCCAAAATTCATAATCTTGTTTAAGCTTTTCAAGCTCTGCCTCTTTTGAAATTAGCTCTGAATCCACTTGGCACAGGAAGTTTTTTAGCTATAAATACTCTCAGTCATAATTTATAGATAACAAATTTGAACAAAAAGGTGAGCATGCTTTCTATACAACTTACTGTGATTTCATAAGTGGGCTTATCATCTTTCAATATTAAGCCTGTACTCTATCTTAACTCACTGGCGCTACTAGCCATCCCATTTCTTCTTAGCATAGGGTTCTTTGGCATCGCTTTGAAAAATTTAGAGAGCTTTGAGTTGGCCATGTTTTGCTAATTTTGCATCTAGCCATCGCTACCCTGTGTCTTCAAAATAGATAGTCGAGACTTTCTTCTCTCTATAAGAAACATAAGAATTAAGAATACACTACTATCTTGTCTAATTTACTACACCATAACGATCCTTACCGAGCATATCCTTCTACCGCATCTCTCTTTTACTCGTCATCTCCTCAAAGAGTTGATCAGCGTAGTACTTGTGCTGCTATTTTAATACTGAAATGTTCTCTCCCGGAGCTACAGAGTAAGATGTTGTCGTGTAAGCATCAATAGTTTGAGAACGATTATTTGCAATGTAGTTATTGTTGTTATTGTTCATCATTTTATTTTAACTAGCTACTGAGATAAATAAACTCTTCAAACAAATATTTATTTTCAAGTTGGATAAACTAGAATGCTTTTATTTCATTATCATAAGAGGATTATAGAGTGAATTTGTAGACATTTTGTTAAAATTTATTTGGGAAAAGGTAAGTGATCTATGAGGTTGGAGATCTGCGAAGACAGTGAGTCTCCTTCCCTTTGCATAGTTATTGATACATAGAGATAATTCAAAATATTCACACTTATTAGTGGATAGTCCAACCATTTATTTATAGTTAAGTTTGAGATTTAAGTATGGTCACTTAATCATTAAATAAATGCAAATATGCTAACTTATGTGGCTTATATGTTTTCTAAGTATTTTCAAGATTAGTAGCGTTCGTTGGGGTCAAACTCATAGAAGAAATCAATGTTGCTGAAGCTGTCGTACTCCTCTCTCGCCTCAACTGAAGTCTTCCTGATTAGGGTTTCGTAGTATCTGTCATACAACTATTTGCTGATGAATAGATTGTATTGGCACAGGCCTAAGAAAGTTGCCTCCAATTAGTTTATGGAGCTGAGTGGGTAAATCCGAAGAGGCTCCACAAAATCAATGTTCCAGTATCTAAATAGGCAATTAATTAGTAAACTTAGAAATACAAGATATCTTCCCAATACTTGGCAGCAAGCACTAATGATCCGAACACAATTGGCTTCCAGTTGAATAAATTAGATATAAAAAGTTAAATATGCTTATATGCAATTTATGAATGAGAGAATTTGGACACCGTTCTCTTTCTAAAAGAATTAGATTAAATGAGATTTTAAAAAATTTGAGAAGTTAAAAATCTATTGATAATAACTTACAATAAGTTTTTCAATGAATATGAGTGAGAGCAGACAAGATTCAGTGGTGAGCTGCATATTTGAAACGATTTTTGAATAAAGGCGAATAATTGATTCTTGAGAGGGAATGAAGGTCAGTTTCTTAAGTCCCTTCTTTGTTTTCTCCGCGTTTCCTTCAATTAGCGGATTCATTTAAATATTCTACTTATTATTTATAAGATATTCATATTTTGAGTTCTTTCAGATTTGAGAGAGAAGTTACCTTGATAAAGCTCCTAGTTAAACAATAGTGATTGAGTTGAAATCTAAGGCTCCTCTCCTCTATCTAAACTGACTAGAACATGAGCCTGGAATCGCTATATCACTAGCTGAAGGATTTGTGACACCTTCGTAATGATATCAGCCCTAGTTAAGTAATATCTCCAAATTCAAATCTTTTTAAAATTTATTGAGAAACCAAATTGTTTATTCAATAGTTGTCAACAGAAAAGATTCCGTTATTTCTTTCCTCTCTCTTTTATTATAGTTGTTACTGATGACGTTTTAAATGATCATTCTTATTAAAATAGAAAGGCGAAATCTTTCCTCCTGATAATTATGACATTTGAGATGATTGAGCTTTTTGATTATTTAGGTTAACTTTCAAATTATCTCATCTTTAGAACTAAAACTATTGCAATTAGTTTATTACCTATACTATTTACTGGGTGGAAAATGCATTGAAGATTGTGATGAGAAAGGTTATTTTGAAGGGGTTTTTTTCTTTAAATCTGTCCTCTCGTGCATGAACTCTACCTGACTTGCCTTCCTTGAGCGTTTTTTGTCTGAGTAGGAGTAATTTCAGAATACTCTACAGAATGAGTCCTTTGGCTTAGCATTAATTTATTAGAGTTCTTGATATTTTCATCAGACTTCTCTTCTGGATATGAGTCTACTACCTCCGTATTTCTAATAATCTCATTTACTTTATTGTCAACCTTTTGTTAATTAACTAAATTTATGAAGCCCTCTCTGTGAATTAAAGTTGGAATAATCGTTTCCCCTCCATAAACCAAAATTAATTTGATAAAATGGGTTTTATTAAAATTTTTCAGCCTACTTTTTTTATGTAAACTTTTTAAATAAAAAATATTCAATTTAAAAAGGGCTTAAAATTTTCAAGGGAAAAAATAGCAAAAATATAGATTTTATTTAGATCCAGCTATCTAAAGCTGACTGAATTAGGATTAAAATTTGAGGCCTTAGATGTTCTAATAGGCCTCTTTAATTAGAAGAATCAGATTCAGGAGCGAAAATTATCCTATGAACATATTTTTTACTTACTTTTTTTCATTATAAAATTTTACTGTCGAGGAAAGGCCCCCCCACTGCTTTTTTCTTTAAATCTGTCCTCTCGTGCATGAGCTCTACCTGACTTGCCTACCTTGAGCGTTTTTCGTCTGAGTAGGAGTAATTTCAGAATACTCCACAGAATGAGTTCTTTGGCTCAGCATTAATTTATTAGAGTTCTTGATATTTTCATCAGACTTCTCTTCTGGATATGAGTCTACTACCTCCGTATTTCTAATAATCTCATTTACTTTATAGTCAACCTCTTAGTTAATTAACTAAAGTTACTATTGATAGTCCCTCTCTGTGAATTAAAGTTGGAAGTGAGCATCGTCTTCCCCTCCATAGTCCAATTCATTACAGGATTTAAAGTCATCTTGAGCCTGCTCCTGAGGCTCAGAATCATGATTAGTAGACTACTTTTTCCTGAGAGAGGAACCGTTGTCATGTCCACTCAGATTACCGTCGAAAGCAAAGTCAGCCAGTGGATCACTCATGCAGTCCCCGAAATCATTTGCAAAGCCGCAACAATCAAGAGGGTATGCAGGATCAAGATAATCATTTTCAAAATCTTGCTAGTCAATAGATATGATTCTATGGAAGTCAAATTCTCTTGGAGTTGTCATAGATTGGATAGGGGCACTATAAAAGTCGAATCAGAAAATTAGGATATGCAAAATAGAAAAATGCTTACCCGTGCTTTCCCAAAGGATTCTTGGAATCGTGAGCAAAATTTTGCAAATAATCATGATAAATTTTATTAAATTAGAGAAGCTCATGCTTGAATTCTTATTATAGGATTAATCAGCCCCAAACGATTGAGTTTTTTGTAGAGAAGAGGGCCCCTTTTATTGCGCTTGATTTGGTGCTCATAATGCTTTTCTATCGTTACATTTTTATTTGTTACTCTCTTTATTAGGTGGCTCTTAGAATTTAAGGTAGATCTGAGTAATGGAGCATTTATAAATTTGCCTTATCACGTATCTCTTTTTAATGGCTGGAGCAGCATCCCGACATTTGATTTCCCATTTTGACGTTTATAGTTTGGATAAAACACTAAGCAATTATTCTAATTAAAATTATCGAGTCCAAACAGAATGGAAGCAATATTATAAATGAAATATTATCAGATTCTTAAATTATGATTTTATACTGACGTAAAGGCATAATTTTTTTGCATCATTGAAGTTTTAAAATCTTAAACTTTTAAAAAAAGCAAATAATCACTTTTTCCCTCTTTTAGCAAAATTTGACTTGCCTTTTGATGCTCCAATAGTAGGAGCTTTTGCATCTTTCGAAGCACTTTTATTGCTCGACATACTAGGAATTGAACTTTTAAAAAAGTTGTCTAGTCTCACTTAAGTTCTTCCCTGAGTTGGTGAATACCTAGAGAGCTTTTTAAGTCCGTTATCTACCTTCTCGATATTGAAATTTTTCTCCTTGACAAGAAAGTCTTTGATTTGATCTTCATCAGGCTTGCCCCATTTTAGCATATCTTGAAGAGCTTCCAAAGTTTCAGAGTAGTCAATTTTTATAAATAGTTCTCTAGCCTCTTAGTATGGGAAATCATCTGGCACTATATACTTCCTAGTCTTCTTGCCTTTCGAGCTCTCTATTTCTCTTTCAATAGCCTCAAGTACCTTTTCGATGCTCTTATGTTCCAACATAAATTTGTAAGCCTTGATAGCTCCAACTCCCCCTATGGTTGGAGTATAATCACTTCCGCAAACTATGCAAAGATCTACAAACTCTTCATATGTAAGTTTGAGCTAGGATAAAACTTTTGCCAGCTCGATCTACATAAGATCAATTCCAGATTTTTACTTAGTTTAACTCAGCCCTCTTATCATTACAGGGCTGCCGAATGTGAGTGAGTCCATATCTTCACTGACAGTTGCAAAAGCTTTACCCTTTTTGACTAGGAAAGAACAGTAAGCTTCGGCTTCTCCAGGTGCCTAAACGACTGGAAATCCCATTGCCTTTATTAGCTTTTTTGCATCATCGACCATCGATCTTGTAACCTTGACAGTTCGTTAAGCCATTTTTGCCATCTTGAAAGCATCTCCATCCTCCATCGCATCTTCTTTCTCATCTTCAGCTTTGTCTCTATTTTCCTTTCTTCTTTCAAGAACCTTGCTCTTCAGTTCAGGAGGTTTCCCATCAAACACCCATATTGCTTTTATACCATGCTGTGCAAACAAAATGTTTCGATTAAATAATCCGATCAGATGCCTAAAATTTAAGATTAAGAAAGAAAGAAAATACTTACGCTGTCTGGTTTCCATTGGTATCTGTGAATTGCTTAACTCCCACTCCTTTGATGTTGTAAGTTGTGCTTATAAGGAATTAGTAAATTGCCTTAAAATAAGTTAAAACCTTTAAATAAGCTTACAATTGATGCATCACAAGCTAAAGTACGACCTGATAAACTTTCAAGAGTAATGGTCTAGAAACTATCAGGAGCCTTATCTGCAATTAGCTACATGAGATTCTTTATGCCCATTTGAATGATTCAGTCTTACCTGAGTATTTTATATTATAAATTTTAAATATACAGAATCATATTGAATTTACATACATAGAGGAAAACATGTAAATTGGATATTTAAAGTAATACTAACTTTAATCCACTTTTTGAATTTTTCCTAAATATGTTTAAAATCTCAGTGTCTACCTCTGAAGGTGTCCATATAACTGTGGCCTCCTACAACTTTGGAGATTACATCAGCCAGTCCTACAGGGAAGAATGCTCTGAGTAGGAAGATGACATTGCAAGCCCATGGCATGATTACCAACTCCTCCTCTTGTCTGATTGCCTGAATGATTCTTCTGACAACCCAATGTTAATCCAAAATGTTGAAGGGGAAGTAAGACTTTACTCCATCAAACATACCAGTGTTGATGAAGAAGGGGCAAATGCAAGTAGTCTTGATGTAGCTCTGATTGTTTTTCTTCAGCTCAAGTCTTAGGCACTCATCTATAGCAAATGCGCCAAACTTAGAGGCACAATAGTCTGCTAAACCTGGTGTGCCTACAGTACCAGCAACAGAGGCTATTGAAACAACATGTCCCTTCTTATGCTTGAGCATATCTGGGAGGAACTCCCTTATTGTGTAAAGATGAGCCAGGGTATTAACTTCGATAGTCTTCTTCATCATGAAATCTGTGTTCTCAAGAATGGTCTTGCCTGAGACTATACCTGCATTATTGATGAGGATAGTCACTGGACCAAAGGCTTGTCTTGCAATCTTGCCAGCGTTCTCAACTGACTCCTTTGCTGAGACGTCACAGCTGAAGATTACGACGTTAGAGTCGTTTTTGACGGCTTGAACAATCATATTCTCTATAAATGACGTATTAGACGTCATATCACGAAATTGTAAATTTTTCAATTAATCCCCCTTGAAAAGAGAGATTTTTTTAAAAAAATCTAAAATCTAAGGTAAGGAGAAACTTACTGGTCTCTTCGAGCATTTGCATGTTCACGTCGGAAAGAGATAACTTGCAGCCCATCTTTGCAAATTGAATGGACATATATCTGCCAAGACCGCTTCCTGCTCCAGTTACAAATACATGCTCACCCTTAAGTGATTTCTTGGGAAGCCATCCCATGCTTTTAAAGAAAGCATAAACTGCATAGAAGACTACAATAGAGGTTAAGAAGATCTGCTAATAAGAAGAGAAAATGTCAATACGAAATCTTCAGGAAAATGCAGGATATAGATCTCGCTCTCTCTTTTAGAGTGATTGCGGAATAGTAATCACAACACCAGTTTCACTTGAATTAGGATATTTTCAACTTACTTATGAGGATATAGAAAATGTTCTTCTTGGAGGTGAATCCACCATTAGCCCAGAATTATTTCTTCCATTAGTTGATTTTGGATTAGATAAGGAACATGATGATATCTTTGTTCAGTAAGTGAAGAGGTAGCATTTTTGTGGCTTTAATTTGTTAGCAAATCTTTTATATTTCTAACTTAATCTTGACTAAAGTTAAATCAGTATCTAATTATGGCTAATTATAATAGAAAAATAAAGTTCTACAATTTAATTTGATTAAACGAGTATTTGCAGTAATGATAGGGAATGTAAAATTCTCAGAGCTAGAATACCTAGCCGATCCTGAGCCACTAGACTTTACATAATTCGACATTTCAAAGACACAGTATTTTCTCATTAGGCATGGACAGACGGAGTTTAATATCCACTTTGGAGTATATAAGAGAGATCAATAATCAGAGGAGTATAAGAATTTAAGAACTAAATTGGAATTCATAGACCCACCTCTCACAAACTAAGGACTTTCATGAATTTAATTTATGTTTTATGATAAGGAATGAAGTAGGCTCAGTCGATGCAACAGTCAGTGAATCAAATTAATTTTGAGATTGTGCTAGTTTCCCCCATGGTAAGAACCTGCTAGACAACGATAAACATGTTCGCTACTCATCCTAATAAAGACAAGATCAAATTCAAATTAAATATTTGATTCATAGTCTTCTTATCTTTAATTCTTGTTGACTCCAATTATAAAAGAAGGATGAATGCAAGTAATGACCTCACTCATTCCGCAGAATACCTCTACAGTCTTTTTGGTCCGAGCTGCAAGGACTCTAATGAAGGCATCAGTTTTGACTTCAGCCTACTTAGAGGGGCTATCTTTATAAATATGCATTTAAAGTATGATCTTTGGCGAAAGCAAAATATGGAATTTAAACGTACTCACAGAGCTTGAAACTATTCAAGGGATGCTTAAATAAATTGACCATAAGAGTTAGACTCAAACTGAAGTTAACTACTCAATCATTTCATATATGGGTGACCTCATCCACAGAAGACTTGAGAGTCCTCATCAGATTTTCGACAGAGCTCAAATTTTCAAACGCTTCCTAACTGAATACTTGTATCATCAGAGGTATGATATAAATCAGAAGGTTGCTATAGTCGCTCATGCATCTTTTCTCAGGTCTTTAAGTGGAGATGGAGTGGATTCTGAGAAAGGGTTCATTATCAATTCTAAGGAATTTAGGAATTGTGAAATACATCCATGGTCGTTTAAAATTAAATTAGTATTTAGTTTGCTCCGCTTTAGTGATTATTTACTGAATGCTTATTTATTTTATGTGAGATTTTAATATTAGAGAATGGTTTTTGAAAATGAAACTCTTAAGAAATTAATGTTTGATGAAAAAGTAAGTCTTTGAATTAATTACAAACTTAATTTGTTTTATCATCATATTTTGCTTCTCTTTTTATTCTAATATAAATAAGAAATGTTTTTAGATAGCCATCCCTGGGGTTCAAAAATGAAGAGAGGTTTAATTTAAAATTACTTTTAAATTCTGAATTTTTTGCTTTTGGACAATAGTTAAAATTTTAATTAAATTATCCTTATTAATGAAAGTGTTGATTGTTAACTGTTTTAAGCTCAGAGCAAGTTTCGAAAGGTATTTAAAGTACCTCAAAATCTACTTCTTGAAATACGCAGACCCTTTGATAGGAGCCAGTTCTATTGATTTCATAGTGAGAGACAAGTCAGATTTAAAGGACCTATTGATTGACTACGATGACATGGAGTAAGAAATTAAAAGTCAGTAGCGCATGAGTGGAGCACTCGGCCATCACCAAGAAAATGAGGAAGAAAAGTCAGAGGAGTTCTTCGATAAAATAGACTTTGTTTTCATAGATGGTGACTCACTTAGCTTTTGTCCGTGGCTTGAGTAATACGACTAAGTCAGACTACTCATCAAGAATTGCATTAAGACCAATAAATGTCTCTTTGGCTCTAATATAGTCTTCCAAACTCTTAAATAGAAGTATATATCCTCAGTTAATTAATTGCTCTAATTTACCTCAAAAGCATTGGGCAATCCAATTTCTAGTACAGCCAAAAAATAAAAGTCATTATTTTAAGATTAATTTTCATTTAAAGAAACTATTTTAAAACTTGATTATACTATAATAACAACTAGAGAGGAGATCCATCACTCTCTCATATTAAAATTAAGAGCAACTCAAATCTTAGAGAGAGCTAAGCTAGTCTAAAGACTGCACTTCTTAATAAGTCTCTTCCAATGTTTAATATATCTATTTTTTATTTTAATGTTCAAATTTGAAAGCAATTAAGATGAAGATAAAGCAGACTCTAATTAAGATCATCGTATGAAAGTGGTTTTGAACAACTAGACTGGCTGCATTTACAAATTTGAAAGCAACTTTACTCAGCTCATGCTTTTGGGAAATGCAGGGCTCATTCACAAAATTAACGATGCAAACAACCAATAGGCCATTTTTATACTCTGTTTTAATTATTTTCTAAGGTCAAGGTCTCTTCATCTATAAATTTTGGTGCATAATTAAAAAACAGAGAAATTTTCGAAAGTAGCAATACAGTAGTTATAAAATGTAGTTATCAGGGAGAAAATACACTTCTGCAGGGGATAGCAGACAAATTCACAATGAGGAATTCTTTCATTCCTGAATATGCTTGGGTTACTCCTAAATCCATAGCTGAACTATTCCAACTTCGATATAATTTTTAAATTTAATAATTTATGCATGAACTTCAGATTCATGCCTTACTTCAGACATAGACAAATTAAATCCTGGCAATATAAAGTCAAAATACCTTAGGAATACTTTTCAAGCCGTTGCATGAATTTAATAAGGAGCTATAATTACAGAGGCTATTTTAGAATTTTGTGACTTCTAGAATAAACTTAATGCAAGAATAAGGTTAAGTTCATATAAGGTTGAGGGACACCACTTTCTCCCAAAACTTTTCATAGTCAACCACGTCTTCTCAAACTTTATGAAACTTATTTTAAGCATTTAAATTTAATTATGAGTTAGAATCAAATGTCCCGAACTGTAACAAGTCAAGGTGGAGAAATGAATTCCTTCCTCTAGAACAAATCAAGGCAGAAGTTTTATAATAGCACAGCCTCAGCTACAAACAGTTCTTAAAAGCTAAAAAACGAGGGTTCACAATCTCACTAAGTTATCAACGTGAAGTACTAGACTAACAGCAGTAACTTTGGTACCAGAAAACAAAGCCTCGCTTTTGGTCGAACTGGAGAATTCAGCCGACTTAGCATCCCAAATTCAAGTATAGGTGAAGATCCCAATTTAGGTTAGAAGAGCATTTATTAAGAGCAGGCTATAGTTATTACAGATGACCAGTAATAGAAATCTAGACTTAGAAACCGATTGAGATAGTCATTATAGTTTTTGAGAATTATAATTTTGTTCATATTAGGGAGAAATTAACTTCAAGAAAATCTTGAATCAAAATGAGAAAAGCATTGATTTTGGAATTATTACCTAGCCTTCAATCTAGATAAATTCCTTTTTATATTTTTTTAATTTTTGATAATCCAGAAAGACATAACTTAAAAAGGAACGAATGATATCAGAATAAGAGATAATAGGACTTAACTGGCACATTTAAGGTAGAGTATGCAATTGAGCAAAAACTTGTTAATGAGTTCAAACTTAAATGATAACAGCAGATAGTTTGAGAAATCAAGTGCATCGATTTTAGAACAGAGACCATAGACCTAATTTGGATAAAGCAGGAAATCTTTTAGCGGAGCAACTCATGAAAAGCCCTGGGGCTTCCAATACTATGATAAAAATGCTATGGAAAGTAGATACTGATCTTAATTGAATAGTGTATTTTATACTAGAGAAAAAAGAAGCATAAATTATAAAGTAATCAGTGGTTCTCAAATGCTTTATTGTTTAAATTTATTAACAGTTAAGCTTCAACAAATCAGATTATCCTCTCTCCTGAGAAAGTTAAATGTCGAGTGATACAATAAACAGAGGTTGTCAATCAAAGAGCTGCTTCTCGTGAAAACGAAGAAGAGGTTGAGATCGGAGAGTTTAACATTTCTATGCCGAAGAGACTTTTAAGCCTTCCTAAGAAAATCAACAAGGTCAAAATTATATATTAGGTCCCTAAGAAAATCACTTGATCAATTCTTCAATTTAATTTTGATGAGGAATAAAATGTTTAACAATTTTATTATCTTATAAAAAGAATTTATAATTTATAAAAGAATTATATTCATTAGACCTTATTTAGCAATAAGTTTAAAACATGATCCTCTTTAGTTAAAATGAATCTCGAAGAGTTTTTAAAATTGGGATCGACATACGATCTAGTAGAAGCCTTATCATCATTTTAACTATCTTGCTAACTTTTAGATTGGTTTGAATTAATATTCAGAGATTCATTTAGTAATCCCAACTAAAGTTTGTTGCTGATCGGATCAAAATTACCTGGGATTAACTTTGCGGATGTTTTAGCAGCTTGTCTTAAAATAGCTTTGGATATCTTTCTCTTAATTAAAGCGCAGTATTACAAAGCATCCTCATCTTATGCGTTTTAAAAGCAGCACTCTGCTTATTCCAGGTATCAAAAACTAAAATGTAAATTTTTCAAGGTAATTTGAAGCTTAAAAGTTGTACTTTTCGTATTAATGAATATTATCTGTTTTTGTTTCAATAATTAAGAATGCTAGAAATGCATAAACTATGCCTAAGTTTACTTGGGCTTTTTCCTCTTTTTTATAGTCAATAGCAAGTCAAATATTTATATATATTTAAATTCAAGTTCCTCAAGATAAGAAGATATAGAAAGAGTGTCTGCTGACTTATAAATCTAGTAACCTTCAAGCAGATCCATATTTAAGAGAAACTGCTCATCTAAATTCTTTATTTCAAAGTTTTCGCACAGCTCATAAAAATTCTTAGACTCTATTCCACATAATACCTAGATCAAGAAATACTCATATTTTAGATTAGCTTAAAAAATATCTCTTAATACTTAGTATATACTAGAACTAAATTGAATTAATTTTGAGATCAAGAGTCTTTAAGAAATTTAAAAATGTGTGATTTTTATGATAATCCTAATATAATTATTGACCAATATAAAATATAATTATTTGTCCTTTCATTTTGTTGTTTTTTTAATTGTTTATTGATTCATATAGTAAATCTTAGTACTGTTGGAGAATAAGCTTTTGCTTTTGCATTTAGAAGTCAGCAATTGTGCGTATTTGGGTAAGGATTTAACTCTCTCTTTGATTAATTTTGCTTTCAATGTTATATAGTTATGCAATTGAATCTTCTCTATTAAACTAAGAAGGATTCTATCTTATCTCTGATAACTAGCTCTGATATGAAGTTACTGATTTACCAAAATTGAGTGCATATTGCATCTAGCTCAGAGGTGTATAACCCTATCTTTCCAATTAAGCCTTGCTTGGAGTCATTGATTAGGAATGTTCAAATTATAATCCTTCTATTGGTAAGAGGACTTTTAGAGAGAAATTTCGTTTAAAATAAATTTTCCTAAAATTCCTTTGATTTTTGTCCATAAAGGGACCATCGCTTTTTTACCTTCAATTTATACTTAAATTGTATGTTATATTTCGGATTTCAAAATATTAAGCTTCACCAATTTACGAGGAAAACTAAATTTCTTAGATTTCAGTAAGATAAATTAATTATGACGAATTCTTTTGATTAATCCAATTCTAATTCTTAACGAAAATTAATAATGTTTTATTTTTAAAACCCACTCCCAAAATCCTTGATCAAAGAATGACGAATTCTTGGGGCTTGAGCTCATTGATTATACTTGAGATTTAAACAACTAACTCTATCGCATCATGAATCTCATAGCTTAATTGTTTAAAGGCTTTTATTATGCCTCTTAGTCTCCAAGAAAAACTAAATCTTTAAAGTGAAATAAATTAAGAACTTCCTCTTCATGTACTACTACTCCCTTGTCTGAGAAAAAATAATATTTACAGTCAAAGGATTATTCACGGAAAAGAGAAAAGAAGTGCTTTTCCATGACATCTGAGGGCTTAATCTCTTGGTAATTGTCAAACAATTTGAACCTCCTCAAAGATTCCTTGTATTTCTTCTTCTCTTTTTCAATTATATAATTCATTCCAAATTTTTATTTAATTTCAGTTACTTGGTCGCTAAGTTTTTTAAGCTCTTTCCCTATAAATGACCCAAGCACAGAATTTATCGATTTGGAAGATTTCTCATTTACGTTTTCCTCATTTTATCCTCCTCTCCTTAGGCTTCTTGAGCTTCTGTAATCTTAGGGCATCAAATATTTTTCTTCGCTGTTATCTCTACTGACAAATTAACTAAAATTTGCAGTTTTCGATCTCGAATTATTTACAGATTTAATTTTTATTTACAATAGAGTGGGAATAAAACTGTATTATTGCACGAAATAATTTAATTAAGATATAGTTTGTTGGTATTTAAATTCTGATTTGAAGCTTTCCCACTTTATCTATCAAATGTAAAATTACTTTATTCTTCATAAATTTCTGAAGTAAATTTCATCTCAAAATAAAGAGATAACTACTTCTCTATTTAAAATATATGATAACACACATTTTCTGATAATAAATAAGAGAAGAACTCTCCCAGAAATATTTTTTCATTGGTTTAATTTTCTTAAATTTAATGCTATATCAAACAATCATTTAAATCTTTACAGAGTATAAAACTATTCAATTAAAGTTTATTCTATTTTTATAAAACTTCAAGCTATATTAAAATAGATTTAGGAGGCTGTAGAAGTGTTTACATTGACTGCAAGTTTTCCTGATTTTAATTTGCTTGATGGTTTTTATATTGCCTTAACTTTGAATCAAAGTTTTATTTCATTTTCTAACTCAACTTCCCAACAGAAATATTATTATATTGCTAAAATAGATGGTAATATCTTTAATATTAGAGCTCCTCCTTTGGATTTCAGCATGCTGAATTTTGCCTTCTGAGTCAGTTGAGCTCGAAGACATGCTTAAGATTGGCTCATTTATATTCTAGTCTTCTTAATTTTGTTCGTCCTTCATAAAATCGATGAATTATAGATAAATGTATAGTTTTATGGATGGGTGAAATTGTCAAAAAGCTTGATTTTATTCTTTTCATTGCATCACCAACTGCAATATTTATTAAAATCATTCCTTATTTAAGTATAAATATAATTATAATTATATTTATCGTGTCCACTTCATTAATGCTTGCTCCTTTTCCCATTCTCCTCGTTTCTTTTTTCTTTCTGATAACCTCTTTCTTAACAATGTGCTATACTTGCTTTCCAATCTTTGAAAAAAGGGATTCCACATTTTATGGGCTTTTAAGCAATTCTTAAAAATGCAATATTGATGTTTTCCTCTTTCCATCTTTTGCAGTTTTTGCAAAAGCAGAATCTTTATCTACTTTCTAAAAACATACACTTTTCAAGTATGATTAAATATGTGTATCATATTTAAAATTATGAGAGAGTGTAGAATAAGTTCTAGTTGTAGCTCTGAGCGAGCTCTAAAAATTCTTACAGCTGCAATAAGCCATCTGAAACTTCCTACTTAAATTAAAGGATCTTGTCCACATAAAACTTTGCAAGTCTCATGTTATAAGAAGTCTTCAGATCGTTGTCAGTCAGCTACTCATCAATGAATTTATCTACGAAGTTCTAAACTTTATACAAATCAGCTTCATCTTCCTGTGTCACTATAAATAAATATTTCAATGCTTTAAAAAATGGTATATTTGATAAATGATTAATAGGGATGTATCTTAGAGCAAATTTATGGCTTCCCTTAAATTATCTCTCTCTGAGAAAATCATTTGCAGATCATTAAAGCTCAATCCTTGTGGAGACTACGAGAGAATGAATATTATGTCTTAACCATAGTTGAATTCTCTATTCACTACTTAAATGGCAGAAACAATATTCACTAGCAAAGTATCGTCTGAATCTTAGATCGCCTTGCTATTCAAAATAGCTTAGTAAACTTGGGATATCGAAGAGTGGTGAAGTTAGGAAGCAGCCAAACAAATTGAAAGAGGCTCAGTGATTATATCAAAATAAAAAAGAAGTAAATTAATAAGTATTTTTGTTAAAGATCTCTCTATATTGCCTATTTTTAATAAAATAAATTTTAATTGTATTTTTAAATTTAAAGAATCAGAAACTTAATTTAAGGATAGGGAAAATAAAGGATGTTTTTCAAAGAATGATCTAAGACAGTTTTCTCTCTTTCCTTTGTGATCCTTGAAAGAAAAATAAAAGTGCAGTTGTTTGGACATATGTCTAATTGACTTAGCTTCGATGTTTATTAGGTTCCTAGTAAGTCACAAGCACGATAAAAATTTGACTACTCTTTTGTAACTTCTATTAAAGCCTTAATAGAGGCAGCCTTTTAAAACTAAACCTAGATAAATGGCTTTTAATTCTAGCATTTTAAATCAAGGTTTATTCATTTGCTTCGTCTGAAGGGATCTTATTTTTGAAAAGGTGATAAGCCTTGTTTGGTGAGAGTCTTTTGAGATTTTTAACCACAAATCTTTCTAACTTATCGACATAAATGGAAGTAGTAAATAGAATCTGAAGCTTATCTCTTTCGCACACAAGGCTATTGAAAATCTTTATTAGCTAGTTTGCATCTTTTGAAACTACCTATTCAACATTATCAAATACCAACAACACTTTAGAATGATTAGGAGCATACTCTTGAATCTTATATAGCAGTTATTTATGAGCAGAGCCTTTTTCAAGTTGCTATCTCTAAAACTAGAATTTTCCAAAATTCATGTCAATCTTTTGAATAAGTTAAGTGATTAAATCGGTTGCTAATTCGAGACCCGAACAGTTCAGATAAACAATGCCTCCGTCATACACATTTCTTTGCGCTAAGTAGTTTATGACTTTGGCAATGATTGCAGACTTCCCTGCTCCTGAGTAGCCGAATACCTCTATTATTCTAGCTCGATCAAAGCACAATTTTTAAAGAATTTCGTAAGTTTCTAGGTCTCTAGGTACCCACTGACTAACGTTTGATGGTAAAATTAGTAATTAAGGAGGCTAGTTTAAGCTAAAACATTAAAAATAGGTTTTCGAATTTCATTTTTCCTGAGGGAATTTCTGTTAGCATGCTATAAGTTTCATTACACGAATGACCTTCCTCTGTGAGCAGTTGAAATATATCCGCTTCTCTTTTATTAAAGGTCTTTTCAACCAAGAGCTTAGCATTTTCAAAAGCTTGGCAAATTGAAAGTCTTGATTTAATAGGTAATGATTTTTCAGGAAATTAAAAATTAATCTATGGACAAAGAATTACTAAAAAGCTTGACTTTCATAGCCTAGACATGTGGTCAAACTATTTGCCAAGATTCCTCTGGATATTAATTATTTTTAATCTCTTTATAAGAAGGCTTTTAGATATAGAGTGCCTTAATTTAAGCTCCTCAAATCTCTCTGTCATACTTGTTGATAAGAGCATACACTTTTTTAATAGGATCTTTATTGGGTACCCAACCTTCTGCAATTTATAAGGCAATAAGGAGCCTATTATTTTGAGAGTATTAGGGTTCCAAATTTTAATTTCATATGCAAAAATAGCCTTGATTTGAATACGTAAATGTAGAAAGCTCGAGAAAATTCAAATTAAATTGGTTTTAAAATACTGATGCAGCTGAATCGAGTACTTCTTAACTTTTATAAATTTAAAAGAAAATAACATAAATTCAGATATATTTTGCAAATTTTATCATCCAAATTTAATAATAACTCTATTCGATACACACAACATGCCCAGCCCCAGCTTTTTTGAATACTTTAAAACTAGATATAGTTGGATTTTAATTAAAATTTGTGATTAATTAAAATAATAATGGAGAGATGCAAACTTCGTGTCAGTTAAAATCGCAGATTTAACCCTGATCTGCAGCTTGTTCTATCCCTTTTTGAAAATTAATATGGATTTCTACTTTAATCATCTTCGTAGAATATCTCAGGAGTGAGATATGATCTGCGCTATCCTCTTCATCGTAATATTCATCTTCATTGCAACTTGTGTCGCTTATAACTCTTGACTGAGCGTTCCCACACAAAAGTTACAAGGATAAAAAGTTCTTAGAATTTCATGCTGAATCGAATGGTGTAATAATTATTTAAATTGGACACACTTCAAATGCAACTAATTTATTCCATTTTAATTTAATATCTAATTTAATACTCTTTTTTATTAAATTCTCAGCTATATTTAATTTAAGGACATTTTAAAAACTTCTCCAATCATTTGAGAATGACAGGATGCCACAACTACAAATTTAAGATTTTGACTTGTACATAGAAAGAATTCTGCTTAGTTCAGATTTAAAAAGTAACTCAGCTAATCCCACTGTTCTACTCTCAAAGATCAAGAAATCTCCTTAGCCTTAAATTTGTTTTTAATATGGAATTCCAAAAACTTTCTTGACTGCAGTTGGTTCGTTCTAAAATCCATGACAAGAAAAGTGAAGACCAATGGGCTACTATCTTAGAATATCAATTAGGTTTTAGATTGTGGCAACTTGGTACTTGTATTTGATTTAAAGTTCGTATTGTTCTAGAGCTTGTACTATTTATTCGAATTCATTTTAGAAACCTATCTCACCCATAACATCCTCTTTTAATTACCCATTGATTTCCATTACTAAAGGAGATGCGAATAGAAATGCGAAGTGTAACTAGTTCTAGCGCTGTCTCTCCTTTAAAATATAACTGAGTTCAACTTATGCTATAAATCTGATTTAGATACCTTCTCTCTTTTGAGTGTAGGGCTGCTTAATTCTAATTCAGTGAACTACCTGGTAAATCCATTTCCGTTATTTATGGAGAGTAGATTATTCTATCTCTGAATGCCTCCTCTTTTTGTGCTTTGTCTATTGAAATTTCTTACTTAAGTCGCTATCTGCTCAACCTAAGCATATAAACTAAAAATTTTAAACATCAATAGGAGAATTTCTATTCTTAGCAATGTTCTTTTACAGAGCAAATAAATCTAAGTGAAAAATATGATCACCTTAATGTGAACCATGCTTGTTGAAATCTAAAAACTAAATAGGCGAAAGCATTTGCTCTTCTGCATCAAACTCGATTTCTATATTTGGAGTCTACTTATATCATAATAAGTATAAATGAAATGACATATTTTAATGTAGAGCCTTCAGGTTTTTATAATCCTCAAAGCCCTCCTCTCTATGATTAAAGCTGTTTTCGAAAAGATATAAATATATTTAAGGCATACAAATAAATATGTAAGATTCTAAAGTTGTCCCTATTCTTGAGTTCCTTCAGAGAGAGGCAGGACAAGCCTGAATTTTTATTTATCAATCACAAGCCTGGCATCAGGATTCTTGGCCAGTTTTTCTTTGAGATCTTAGTAGTTGCTGATATCTCCAACTGACCTTGCAGATAAAATAGTTGGTAAAACTAATTACAATAGTTTTATCTATAGAATATAATATAACCTATTTATGGCTTCTACTGCTTCTTTGGGTTATTTATCTCTTAGGGTACTGCAAATCAATCCCATCAAATAGCAAATATATACCAGAATATATTTTATTTCAATTTCACAATACCAACAACAATATTTAATCAGGAAGCAAGGTCACAAACTCTTTATGAGAGTAAGATAAAGTATAAGACAGTTTTATATTTTTTATTGTTTGAAATATATAAGTAAAATCAAGAAGGTAAAAATTATGGGTCCATAAGAAAATCACTTTATAAATTTTCAACATTGAATTTATACATTTACTCATATTTATTTTAAGAGTATTAAATTATAATTTGCTTAATTATTCATTAGATTTTGTTTAACAAAAGGTTGAAAACTTTATCCTCTTTTATTAAAATGAACCTAGATGTGTTTTTGAATTTTTGATCAACATAAGATCTGGTAGATGTGATGTCATCATTTTAAGTATCTAGTCTATTTTGAGCTTGCTGAGAATTTATCTTTGGCAAGCCCAATTAATGCTTACCACAAAGGGGGTCCAGATTATCTTAGTGAGATTTTTTCGCAGCTTTGGTAGCTTGTCTTAAAATAGCTTTGGATATCTTTCTCTTAATTAAAGCGCAGTATTACAAAGCATCCTCATCTTATGCGTTTTAAAAGCAGCACTCAGCTTAATCCAGGTATTTAAGAAATATGCAAATTATATTATTAAAGTAATTTGAAGCTAAAAGACTGTGCTTCTCGTATTAACGAATATTATCTGCTTTAGCTTCGATAGTTAAGAAAGCAAGCAAGGTATAAACTATACCCAAGATGGCTTCAGCTTTTTCTTAATTTTTATACTCACTAGCAAGCCAATAAATGAATTAATTAATTATTAATTTATAAGCTCTTCAAGATAGGAAGTTATTGAGAGAGTGTTAGAGGATTTATAAATTAGGTACCCTTCAAGCAGTTCCATATTTAAAAGAAATTACTCATCTAAAATCTTTACTTCAAAAGTTTCACACAACTCATTAAAATTGCTAGACTCTATTCCGCACAATACCTATATCAAGAAATACTCATATCATTATAATCAAAGGAAGATTTTAAACCCCAAAACCCCAAAACCCCAGTTACCCAAGGTGAGAGATAGAGTTAGAGGATGAGAAATGTGCAGATTTAATTGCACGTGAAAAGGCTCAATAGAGTCGTTAGACTTGACCCCTATATCGAAGTCAGATCTGAAAAATGGCGAGGTCCATTCGGAAGAAACCAGTGATCCCACCGTTATCTCTCATATGATCTCTCTGCTTTCTCGCCCTTCATAATCGCCTATAGCTGCTCAGCTCTTTGCTTCTATCCTCTGGTCACTCATTTACTGAGATGACAGGATTACATCCTGATGCGAAGAAGTTGATGCATGCCGAGAGCGTCCTTGCATCCTCATTTGTGAGTTAGTGATATCCATGTTTGGCTACCCTCCCCTTATATTATTAACTTATATAATTTAAATGTCTAAATCAAACGGGGAGACAAGAAGGCAGAGAGAGATAGATAAGAGATGCGAGCTGGTCTTCATCTTTAGGACCCAACCCATTCAGACCTGTAGTTCTCGAGGATATAGGAGATGCAAAATCTAAGCAACTCCTTAGAAGGCTTCTCTATTCTCTTCCGTCTCATATCTCCTCACACTCCATGAGAGCCGCCGCTTTCTCAAGAGCAAGAAGCGCACTCCTCCACTCGCAGAGGACTATGGCCAGTCTCCTCAGCTTATCTGCTCCTCAAGACAGCATGCGCGACACCTCTCTCACAAGTCTCCGGCTCTCACTTCGTTGACATGGCCTTGCGGATCTCGCCAGACTTGCAGAATGTCTCCCTCCTCACAACTCCGAGCCGCTATCAATCTCAGTGCTGTATGAAGTGATTCCTCGGCAGACATTCCTCCATCTTCGAGCACCTCCGGCTCGCCAAGCGCGTGATTGGGTAACACCATGGCGCGGCACTTCTCCTAGGCCCTCCTTCTAACGGCGGTTGGTTAGTCCGGCTAGCTTTTTTCCCTCATCTCCCCGGACTAGCTCCAGTGACCCGGGTTTAGGCGAGCCTGCCAATCACAGCTTTGAGAGATCCCTACCTTTGAGATGAGCTTGAGGACTTATTCTCAGCGGAGACTTGCTGAAGAAATCATCCTAGCCATTCACTATATAGAGGATATTCCCAAGGATGCTCTCGATACTCAAGCTCTCTCCTTAGAAGAGAAAGTAAGTGTCAAGAACATCATCTCCTCGACTCATCTCGAATTGTAAGCTTTTGCTCTACCGCCATGAGTTACACAACTCTACCAGCTCAACTAAGAGACCTATGCTGGGATTCCCAAGCTTTGCGGCTGTTGTATCTCCTCTCCTCAAGCGGGCTACGCCGCAAATGAATGATGAGGATTCTCCTAGCCTCTCCACTCGACTCAGCCCGTCTCTGCTTCTGGTGCGCGATGAGTTCATTAGCTTTTCCAGAGGGCTTTTCGGGAATACGGGATATGTACGTGGCTCACGCCGAAGCGGCCACCCAACTTCGAGACATCAGCGTTAGTTAAGCTGTTGCTGAAGCTCAAGGCCTCTCAGGGCTCAATCGCTGCTCCTTGGCTCCATCCTTACCAAATGGTCCAGGCAGTTCGCGAAAGTATTAAGAGTCCTCCAGACTGGATGTGGAGGGGAGGGTAGCTGCGCATCTTCCTTGTGCACTGCCAGAGCCATCCCCTAGAGGGAGGGAGCTGTATGGCCGCCAAATGTCCAGACAGGCTGTCACCTTGCCCAACATCCCCGCGTTGCCTATGACTCTGGCAGTTGAGAGCCAGATCAAGGCCATCTCTCTCTCCTCGAAAAGTCACTCCTAATCAAGCAGGGTTGATCAAAGCCTCACCTTGTCATGACGATTCTATTCATCCCCCGTCCGACTCCAGTCATCGACATCCTCGCCATCGACGAGTAAACCCGTCCATGTGGGAAGCTAAGCGCATGGATGTGGTGCGGGGCATATCAGACGACTCCTTGGCCCAGTGGCATCAAACTCCCCGCTGGTCCCCTCCGGGGTTTTGGAATGAGAGTGTTAGGGCATTTGAACTTAGCCCATTCGGCGGTAAATCAGAGTCGATGACCATGACTAGAGGGTTCGATCTCACCTGTTTGCTTCGGCGGGATGTATGGCGTCGCCCCGCTGGTGTGAATGAAATCTTGAGTTGAGACAGATGGGAATCCATTTCTTCGGCTCCATCTTTGTGTGATTGAAGCATCCGAAATAAAATTAATAAGTTACCGGCTAGTTAGTTTAATTAAGGGATTAAAAATTAATACGTTCACTCCATCAAATCATTCTACTATTAGGTAGTCGCGATTATCTGAGGCTTTCCCTCACGGTCGATCACTCCGCCTTCATGTAGATCAAAGACCAGCTGTTTGTAGCCAAGGAGATCGTCAACTTGATCCTTGAGCTGCCCTATCTCCTCTCTGACTCGCTTATTCTCCTGCATATACTGCGTCTTGCGCTTCGATGTACCCGGAGGCTCTTTGACCTCTTCTGTTATCTGCCCTGGTCGCTCTTTTCGTCTTGCGCTCTGCTTAATCAGGAATGCTGATCGGCCCTTCTATACTGTTCGAATGTAAGACTGCCAAGATGCTTACCGCTGAATGTGATAGAGCTCGAGAGAGCACTGGCGAACTCTGGCTTCATGTGGACTATAGAGTTCTAACTCCGGTCGAGCTTCTCTCGCCTCGCAATCTTTGCCTTCTAGATCATCGCGTTGATGCCTTCCGTGTCGAGAGACAGAAGCATGTCTGTAATCCACTTCTTATCCAAGTGAAGCCAATCACACTAGTCTGGGAGGTATCGTATCAGAGAAGGCCTGCCCAGGGCGTAGTCAAGGAAGTCCTCAGCTGTCAGACCCTCTATCTGTGGAACCGCTGCCAGTATGACATCCCTTCGTTTCAAATGCTAGGAAGGTTAGTATGTTGAAATTACCTCTTTCTCTCCTGTGAGGATACTTCTGAAAAAGTAGATGTTAGAGCAGTTCATCTTTGGCAGGTATGCTCCACATTCTTGAGTGAGGAAGTCGTAGAGCTCCTTCTTGCTGCCGATCTTTTGCTTCACCTCGTTTACATGAATCTGGGTCAGGTGTCTTTCCATCTCTCGCCAATATGTTCCAAGCCAAGCTCTTGATCGAGGATCCTGCAATTAGGTTAATTAAATTATATTCTGTGGCAATTACAGATAATTAATCTTAATATAAAATGTAAGTAGCTAGTTGCTAGCACGAATCCTACCTTTACTTTTCCCCCTCATATAGAAAGAAATAACTCTATATCCTTTTAGGGAATCCAATAAGAAGCAGTCGTACCTGCAGACAACTCTTGAGCAATACTTACCAGGAATAAGGCATCGCATCAGCCAGACGCAGGAAGTTCAGGAAATGTAATATGCCGAATAGGAGGAGATCCGTGAAAGAGATCGTGAAGAAGAGATCTGCTAGACTACTGGTCTTATCATCGTGAGCTCTTAGGATAATGCTCCAAGGACACTATTCCAGCTGACTTAGCGAAAGCTCGATGAAATGGAGGCTAAAGCACGGGGCTCGCTTAGAAGGGAGAGCCTTTGCAATACAGATCCTCGATCCAAGACGTCAGATTGGAAATCTAGAGGGATCATCTGGAGTTGAAGGAGTCTTAACAAAGCCAGAGATAGTAGCTCTTAAAGAGCTTGCAATGAAGTTGCGGCCATCTCCTCATTCAGAGCAGGAGATGTCTCATTTCGAAAAGACTCGATTCGAGGAGGATTCGCAAGAAGGTCCGAACTTAAGATATCCATATGTTCCGAGTATAGTCTCAAAGAGAGTAAGTACTTCAAACCTTGAAATATGAAGTTTACTTCTGACTTTTAGAATAGGCGCACTCAGGAGTAGAAGCTTTTATCCGATGCTACGAAGGAGAGGCAGTGAAAGCGTGTAGTGCAACTGCATCTAAAGGCTGGATGCTCAAAGAAGGCACTTCAGAGCCGCTTCGGCCTCAAGCGCGATGCTCTCAACAAGCTATTAGGCAAGTGCAAAGGACAAAGCCGAGAAGATCTCCATAAGCGATCTTTCACTCTTAAAGGCCAAGATGCGGTGCTTTCTTGAATTTTTGATAGGAGATTGATGAGAAAGGAGCCTATAGGTTCAGTGAAGATCCTTTAAGAAGAACTGCAAAATGTGCTTAGGGTAGAGGTCTCGAAGTGGAAGCTTAGGAGAATTCTGAAAAGCAAGCTAGGGATGTCCTACAAGAAAGTCTACACTCTAGATGTCAGGACCAATTTGGAAACCTGCCTCTGGCAAAGGCAGCTTGCAGCATCGCATTACATTAAGGCCCTCAGTGAAAACCGCCTCATCATCAACATCGACGAGAGCTCAATCCAGACATAATCTTATCTGAGAAAAGGTTGGAGCTTTTCAGGAAGGAGATCATACATCGACTGTCTGCAGAGAGTATATGGCTTGAGCGTGGTAGCGGCATCCTTCAGCGACGGCCGCGTAGTATACGCCATCCACTCGGGTCGAAACAACTCTCTGACGGTCAAGAGTTTCCTCTTCGAGCTGGCTGCTTATATGGACGATGAGGATCTCGACTGGAGAAACAGGTCTAGTGTTTTGTTTGACAATGCCACTTACCACCGCAGCGCAGAGATCATGAGAGCAGTTCGTCTGCTTCAGGTCTCCGTGATATACCTGGGGCCTTATCAATTTTAGCTAGCGCCAGTTGAGAAAATCTTCGCGGCTATCAAAAGTGGCTACTGCGACCCCGACCCTTAGGAGTAAATTTGTAGAATGGATCCAAACCCATTTTGAAGCTCAGTAATGGAACTGGGTCAAAGAGAGCTTCCTAAGTTGTATTCCTTATGCACTCGATGCACTCGAGCTGCGGAAGATTTGAGTAAGTTTAATTCCCCAATCACTTCAGTTTAATTTGTCTTTCGTGAGAGCAGCGAAATGTTGCTAGTCTGCACCTCAAAGCTTCGAATCACATGTGATATGAAAAGGCCTTGCTCCAAAGTCTATTCAACTTCGCACCCAGACGAACGCAGCCAATTGTGGATCCTGGTGTAAAGATCACACCCTTCGATGTGAGTATTAAACGCGGTTTGCCTGCTAGCGAAGTTTGCCTCAAGACTCTTAAGCCAGTGGCGCTCTGTTAATGATTTCCAAACTGGCAATTTTTAGTTTATAGTCTTAGAGTTCTAAGACATCAGGATTGAAGCTCGCTCGTAGAACATCGCAACCTAGAGAGCATGGGAGTCGTGTCCTCACTCACGACTGCTCTGAATAGATGTCTTCCATTTGATTTGTTCCAGATTATCGCAGCGAAGGGCATTACTTGTTGCGTCTCAAGCGAGAAGCTTTATTTGACTTTCTCATAGCTTTCTTGCGAAGAGACGCTGAAGATTGGAGCTCCCTCTCGGTTTCATGAAGAGAAATCACCGCAGTTAAGAGAAACTCCAATGTCGTCTCACACTCCGAGACTAGATTTAGGAGTATGACAGTTGCCTCATCAGAAATGAGAGCGATCAGTCAACGGGAATTATACATCGTGGAAGACAAAATAGCTTAGAACTTCTATTTATCCTCCAAGTGATCCCCCAAAGGGTTTTTGGAATTATTATCATCACTTTTCTTTTAGACATTCTTGCTGAGTCTGTTTTATTAGTTCCACTCTCCTTTTAGGTTTTGGGGTTTATGCTACTTCCCACATTTGAGTTCTGGGTTTCAGAGATGACAAGCTACAGCTCGAAGGGCAGAATGTGGTATCATCTTTGCATTTCCTGATGTGAATGCAATATGCAGGACTGATCCTCGAAGCGAAGGGTGCCAATGTTTCACCATCACACTTTGCAGTGGCAAAGAATGAGATAGCGAAGGTTGCTGCTAGGCTTCCTGATCTGCCGGCAGGAGAGTCGTCTGTTCCATCCATGTCATCAGGAGGGCTCAATCGCTCACTAATTGGGGAGAACTGGATGAGATGCTCTCGAGAGGCAGCTGCTATGGCAATCACTCTAGAGTCTTCTAGAGATCTGAGCTGCCCCATACTCCATTTCACTCTCCTCCCACCCCCCATCTCCACCCCATCAGCCTCCCTACATCTCCACCGACCACATCCAGCATCCTTCCTGGGCTGATCACAGCCCACCAAGGCTCTTTCGAGCCTAGCGGAAGGCATTCACCTGTCCCCCTCTCTTGGGGAACCCCCGCACACGGTTTAATGTTGAATGTGTCGATGAAGGCTCGGAGGGGTGGACTGGCTCAGATAAAAAAGCTTTCTTCCCCCTCTGTTTGGCTTCCCTGCGAAATGGTTTAAAAAATTTTAAATTAATTATTATAAGGGTTTAGGCATCAGGCTTAAAAGGATAAAATTTTTAAAGGGTTTTTTATTTAAAGGGTTTTGCAAAATTTTAAAAATCCACTTTTTGGGGTTTCTTTAAAAATTTTTAGCATTCCTTTTGCATATCATTTTCTATTTCACCAAAATAAGTTTATATGATAAAAGGACAAAATAGCTTATTACACTTATTAAATTAAAATGATATAATAATCGAAAATTTTTAAGGTTACCAAATCCTTTTTTTATTTGAAGATAAAAAAATCTTAGATCTGATTTAGATGCATTTTAAATATATTTATTCATAGAGTAGATCTTTAAATTATTGAAGAATAAGTTTTGTCTTTTGCAATTAGAAATCAGCAATTGTGCGCATTTGTTTAAGAATCTAGTTTTCTCTTTGATTAATTTTATTCTCTAAATTCTTAAAATGATCCATAGAATCCTCTTTATCGATTTGAGAAAAAACCTGTTTACTCTCTTCTGAATGGCTTATATAAGAACTTACCGATGGGATAGCTTAGAGAGTTAGTTAGTAGCCTACAGGAGCTTGTGTTTCTTTCTATTATTCTATTTTGTTTTTAGTGAGTGATTAAGAATGCTCTAATTAAAACCCTCCCTCAAAGTAAGGAGATTTTTATCTTTTTGGGCTATACTATTTTTATGATTAAACTTGCGACTTAAACAACTAAGTTTACCGCATCATGAATCTCATAGTTAAGTTGTTCAATGGTTTTTACTCAACCTTTTCTCCAAGAAACAATATCAAGAAAAGACAAATAATTTAAGAATAGACTATTCTCGCAGGAAATTGTCTACTTAAAAAAATAGTCGAAGGATTATTTGCGTAAGAATGTAAAGAATTGCTTTTCCATGTCTTCAGTGGGTTTGATCTCTTCATAGTTGTCAAATAATTTGAACCTACTTAAAGATTCCTTGTACTTTTTCTTCTCTTATTCAATAATAAAAATTTACAAAAATGCTTAAATTTCAGTGACTTGGTCACTTATCTTTTTGAGTTCTTTGCTTATATACTATCCAAGCACAGAGTTTATAGAATTAACTGATTGTTTCTTGATAGTAGATTCTTCCTATATGCCTCCTCTTCTGAGGCTACTTGAGTCTCTTAAATCTGATAGCATACTCGTATCATCTTCACTTTGCTCTCTGCATAGTAATTAACTAAAATTTGTCGCATTAGCTGGTGAGTTAAGTGCTGTTTTTGAAATATATATTATAATAAATTGATTAGGAAGGAGGTTAAAGATGAAACGTCTACTTAGTCTGCAAGCTTTCTTGTTCTTCTTATAGTGCGTTTATAGCTGATTTGAGAAGGATCAATATTATTATATATCTAAAGGCAGAAATGGAGGCTTCAAACAAGACTACTCTCACGCAAGTGAGCACTTTTATAAGAACTAAGCAGGAACTCTATGAAGCAACAGTGAGAAATGGCTACTTCCTCCCAAATCTCAAGAGCAAATCTGTGACTGAGTAGTACTTACTGGGAGTCATTGCTAACAAGATATGGTGTCCAAAGTATGATGAGATCCGCCTGCTGCCTTGCCCGCGCCCTCCAACAATAGAGGTACAGTTTTCCAAGCTCAAATAAGTGGCCGAGAGAGACAAGAGAGTCCATGGAATGGATGAGTAGCATCTTCCTGATAAAGCTTGGTGCTTGGCTATGCTGTCATCCTTCAAAGCAGCTGATGAGACCTTCAAGAAAGGATACGAGCCTCCCTCCAAAACTTCTTCGGATTAGAGTTTTCGTATAGTGGATCTGGAATGGAATTTCCTGGAGGGGCTCCTAGTCTCCAAGGCCAAGAATAAATCACAGAGGCTTTCATTCATCAACTCCATCAAACAGTCAATGAAGCTCCTCAGGCTCAAGGACAAGAAGGCCAAGCTTGAGCTACAGCTCGAAAAAGAGAAGAAGTTTTTGGAGGAGCGTAAGAAGCAAAGGCAGGGGCGATCGAAGGGAAGGCATTTCACTGCATCTGTATTTGGGCAACCAGAGGTCAATGTAAGGATGAACGAGATCAGTAAGTCTCCATAAAAAAGTGAGCGTTCACACCATGTGCCCTCGAAGGGAGTGAATTAGAGTTTTAATGTGAGAGTTAGCCAGTTATTTCACCTTATTATTATCCTGATCTGAGACTAGTTGCTTCAACTCTTCGACCAGCCCTGCTTCTCCTTGGAGGAGCTGTTTGGTTCGAGACACGACTCTGCGTCTCCATTCCTGCTTTAACACGGACCACAGTCTCTCAATCGGATTAAGGGCTCAACTGAATGGAGGAAGGTAGGCGAGGCCCCTGTCACCTTGGAAGAGCTCCTTGACCTTCTCGATATTGTGGACGCTCAGGTTGTCCATGACCACGATGCAATTCGAGGGAGCTACCAGGAGGAGGCCATTGAGAAAGTCTGTGAAGTGGCCGACGTTATTGCTTCCTGAGAAGATGTGATAGTGCAAGAGCCCTCGCTTGGCACAGATTGCCTCGATAATATTAGCGGAAGGCCCGCGCACATTAGGAATAGAAACTGACATCGTTCGTTTTAGCCAGGTTCGCTTCAGAAACTGCCATCTATGGAATGAGGACTCGTCAATATAAATAATCTCTCGCCCCTCGTACATCCACCTTGTTACCTGGATCGCGAATTGCTGTTGCTTATCCTCTAACTCGCGTTATCTCACACCCTTGCGAATGTAGGAGTAACTGGCTGAGCGGAAGTATACTTAGTTGCGATGGAAGAGCTTCATTAGAGTAGCGGGACAAACGCGAGGTGCACCGTATTCCGTCTAGTAGAAGAACACACGCTCCCTCAGGCTCATTTGGGCTGTCTCGATAAGGTGTTTGACAGTAGTAATTCAGTCCTCGATCTCTTGGGAGATCTTCCTCTTTGCCATGCTCTTTGATTTGCGCGATTCGTAGACAAAATCATTTCGCCTCCATCTCTGAACTATCATCGCTAATTTTTTTTTTTTTTTTTTTTTTTTTTTTTTTTTTTTTTTTTTTTTTTTTTTACTTGGCTTGATTCCTGTTATCTTGGCGACTTGGCTGTAGCTGCGAATGATGTTATCATCGTTTTGAAGGGTACCGTATCAGAGTAATATCGCGACAAGCTGCTGATCTAGTGAGAGAGTCATCTTGAATCGCATTTTGGACGAGCTTATCCTCTTTGGTCAAATAGACTTGATCTGCATTTAAGCTCTCGAGATAGGGTATTAGATTCTGGTTAAAAAGGTAACGAGTTGCCGTCTTGGTGTTACAGTTTTGAGAGTCTGCTCCGATTTATTCAGTTAGCTGCCTCTTACTGCTATTTTTTAAGTATTTTTATTTTAGAAAAAATAATTTAAAGAATTTAATTTTTTAAGATCCTTTAAAAACAGCTATAAATACACTATTAGTCAGGAAGCTAATTAGTTTTGAGCTGTCTCAGCTTTTATTTAAAGCTTTATTGAAGCGACGGAGTCAAATTTTCAACAGAAATATTTAATTTATTAAAAGATACTTGAAATGTTTGAATTTCTCCTTTTTCTCTCGACTTGGCTATTTAAGGCACCTTCACTACTTGATCTCGAAGAAGAACTGAAGCCAGGGTCATTTATTTTCTACTCTTCTTCTTCTACTTCTTTATTTCCTTCCACTTTCAATAAATCGATGAAATTTATTTAAGAAGCACCATTATTAATTAAAGATGGGGGACATTTCTGGGAATGTGGATTTTAGTCTATTCATCACATGATTAACTGCAATATTTATTCATAATTCATATAAAATTTTAGTAATTTATATTGATTTAATCCATCTCTTCGGTGCTTACCATTTTGCTCACTTTCCTTTTTTCTTTTTTCTTTCTGATTAACTCTTTCTTTACCATATGCCTTACTTACTTTCCAATCTTTGAATAGAGCGATTCCACTTTTTATGGGCTTTTAAGCAATTCTTAAAATTAAGCTGCTGACCTTTTTCTTTTATTCTGAACTGGAAGTTCTTTTTCTCCTTATGCATTAGGTGAGCTTTCATCAATCTTCAGGAAGCATACACTTTTCAAGTATGATTTACTATGTGTCTCATATTTAAAATTATGAGAGAGTGTAGAATAAGTTCTAGTTGTAACTCTGAGCGAGTTCTAAAAATTCTTGCAGCTGCAATGAGCCATCTGAAACTTTCTACTTAACATAGAGGATCTTGTCCACATAAAACTTTGCAAGTCTCATGTTATAAGAAGTCTTGAGATCGTTGTCAGTGAGCTGCTCATCAATGAATTTATCTACGAAGTTCTAAACTTTATACAAATCTGCTTCATCTTCCTGTGTCACTATAGCATAATAAGTCAATGCGTTAAAAATTGGTACAGTTCATAAATATATAATAAGGATGTATCTTAGAGTAAATTATAGAAGGAATTTAAATTAAAATTGATAATTGATTAAAATACTAAATGGAGAGTTGCAACTTCGTGGGTATTGAAATCATAGATTCATTCCCTGAAATAAATTTTTTTTTTATTAAAACCAAAAATTAATTTTTGATTTTCCTATTTTAACTTTTTAAAATACAATTTTTTAATTCAAAATTTTTTGGGAAAGAATTTTAAAAATAAATTTTAAATAAAATGAAGTTTTAAATTTTTAAAATTAAAATAAGAACCCCTTTCTTAAGGATTTTTTTAAAATTTTTAAATTGTTAATTTATTTTTAATTTTTAATTTTTAATTTTGTTTTTTGGGTTAAAAAAAAGAAAAATCAAGTTCCAACCTCTTTACAGAGATCAGGCTTAATTAAAAAACTCAAGCATTATAATATAGGACTTCCAGAGAAAGATTACATATTAGGAATTAGAGTTATTTATATTATAGACTATTTAATACCCCACCTGTCCTCCTCATAAATATGGGGGCTCAGACAACTCCCTCGAATGCATTATCGGTACTCTCTTGCCGTCATGACCTCTGACCAGGTGCCCACAGCCGATAGCCGCAAGATGACGCTGGCGATGTCACTCACTGCGCAGGGCAACGGCCAAGAATACCTGACATTCAACCATCCCTGACTGAGGGCGTGAGCTGCAGGTCACTCGGGGGCCTCGGGCGCCATGCCTTAGGGCTCAATAGACTGGTCAAAGAGAGCTTGCATTCTGCCTCCAGAGTGAGATTCAGGATGCCACATAGCGGTATTCATAGGGTTGTAGCTGTCAGTGTCAAGTCATCCTCAAGCTACTTTCTTCGGATGCATCGGTATTGCTCTAGCAGTGCGTCGTCTGCTGCTACCACTTTTATTTTAACTCCTTTTTTCTTTTTTTTTCCTCCATCAGCAACTGCATCTTCCTCTGGAAGTTCTTTTTAATTCATTTTTTTTTAAAAATTTAATTTTATTCTTTTTTATTTAATTCTCAGCTAAAATGGCTTCCCTTAAATTATCTCTCTCCGAGAATATCATTTGCAAATCATTAAAGCTTAATCCCGATGGAGACTACGAGAGAACAAAGATTATGTCTTAGCCATAGTTGAATTCTCTATTCACTACTTAAATGGCAGAAACAATATTCACGAGCAAAGTATCGTCTAAGTCTTAGACTTTACTATTCAAAATAGTTTCGTAAACCTGAGAAATTGAAGAGTGGTGCAGTTAGGATGCAGCTAAACAAATTGAAAGAGGCTCAGTAATTATTCTTAAAATTAAATAGAGTTTTGTGTCAATTTATTTGTAATTTTAACAACTATAATTTTCATGCAAACAATTATACACTATTTCAAATTTTATATATCTACTATTAGCCTTTTTAATTTAGAATAGTGAAAATATTGGATGCTTTTCAAAGAATGAGCTTAGGCATTTTTCTCTATTTCCTTTATGCTTTGGGAAAGAAAAATAAAAAGTGCAGTCATTACCACAGAAGGTTAAATTACCTATATAGTCCTAATCTGTGATTTTTAGCAGTTTAAGAGCACGCTCATTATTAACTTACTCTTTAGATGTTTAAAGTAAAGCATTTATGGAAGCGACTCTTAGAAACTATACCTTAAAAACTGCGATCAAATCTTTGCATTATTGATCATATTTTATTTTCTTGCCTCATCAGAGGGGATCTTATTTTTGAAAAGAAGGAAAGCTTTGGCTGGAGTGAGTCTTTTCAGATTTTTAACCACAAATCTTTCTAACTTATCAACATAAATAGAAGTAGCAAAGAGGATCTGAAGCTTTTCTCTTTCGCATACAAGGCTGTTGAAAATCTTAGCAAGTGCTTTTGCATCTTTAGAAATAACTGATTCAATATTATCAAATACCAACAACACCTTAGAATAATTTGGAGCATACTCTTGTATCTTGTAGAGCAGCTATTTATGAGTAGCTCTTTCACCAAGTTACTATTTCTAAAATTAGAATTTTCCAAAATTCATGTCAATCTTTTGAATTAACTATACTAGAGAATTTAAAAGATAACATTTCTTAAATACAAACTCATTCTTGTTAGATTTTTTCTTAATTCTAGTTTAAATTGATAATTATCGTTAAATATATTAAAAAATGTCAGACTCTGATGCCAGCCTCCCTGATGTCTAAAAAAAATGCGATTTTACAGAGTTGGAACGGGAGGTCGACCCAGCCGGTTTGGCCACGGTGGCTCCAGCCTTGGCAGCAGCACTCAGCCGCACCCCTCCTCAACCCTCCAGCTTACCGGCGAGGGAGCTGCCACTCCAAGGATCCTCTGCAAGTCCAAGAGACCTCACTCAAGGTCTATGAGAGAGCCGAGTCGCCGGTAAGCTGGAGGGTTGAGGAGGGGTGCGACTGAGTGCTGCTGCCAAGGCTGGAGCCACCGTGGCCAAACCGGCTGGGTCGACCTCCCGTTCCAACTCTGTAAAATCGCGTTTTTTTTAGACATCAGGGAGGCTGGCATCAGATTCTGACATTTTTTAATATATTTAACGATAATTATCAATTTAAACTAGAATTAAGAAGAAATCTAACAAGAATGAGTTTGTATTTAAGAAATGTTATCTTTTAAATTCTCTAGTATAAGTGATCAAATCAGTTGCTAACTCAAGACCCGAACAATTAAGATAAACAATGCCACCCTCGTACACATTTCGTTGAGCTAGATAATTTAAAACTTTCGCAATGATTGCAGACTTCCCTGCCCCTGAGAAGCCGAATACCTCTATTATTTTAGCTTAATCACAGCACAATTTTTAAAGAATTTCGTAAGTTTCTAGGTCTCTAGGTAACCACTGACTAACATTCGAAGGTAAAATTAGTAATTAAGGAGGCTAGTTTAAACTTAAAGCCTTAAAATATTTATTATAGTTTTCGAATTTCATTTTTCCATAAGGAATTTCTGTAAGCATGCTATAAGTTTCATTACACGAATGACCTTCCTCTGTCAGTAGTTAAAATATATCCGCTTCTCTTTTGTTGAAGGTTTTTTGTACCAAGAGCTTAGCATTTTCGAAAGCTTAGCATATTGAAAGTCTTGATTTAATTGATAATGATAAATGAGGGATTTAAAAAATTTGTTTGTTATAACAAAGGCATAAACAAAAGGTATGTAAATGAGCCTTTTTATGCTTATTTGCTTATTAAGAACTAACTTGAAGTCTTTGGAGAGCCATCTCTGTCACACTTTAAAAGAGCTAGGAGAAAAAAGATTTCTAAAACTTACTCATCCGACAACTCATTCTCAACACTTCTGAATACTGGAAACTTCAAAATCTTCACAGAGTTTATTCGATAGAATGTAAAACATCCTTTTTGGTGCCAAAAAAGTGAAATTGAATCTTGTCTTTTTAAAAAGATATTCTACAAGTGACCAAATTTCCCAGCCAGTTTTATATAAGAATTCAAACATATCTTTCTCTCACTTAGAAGAGCGGAAGTTATTAATCATAGGCAGATGAGGTAGTTTTTCTGCTCTAGGCGGGATTAAGCTTTCAGGGCTCATCAAAATCTGCCTCTTTTAAAAACAAAACTATATCACTTACTCACAGAAATTAAAGCCATTGAATCTTTAGAAGGGATTATTCATTTGGTGCTAAAAGATTTTTGTTATCTGAATCCCTATTTAGAATATGAATTTAGTCCCTTAAGGGTTCTATATGTTATATTAGTTTTCTATTATATTAATAATAAGACTTGATTTGAATACGTAAATGTAGAATGCTCGGGAAAATAAATTAAATTATAACTTCAAAATACAGATGCAGCAGAATCGAGTACTTATTTGCTCTTATAAATTTAAATGAGGAATTAAAAAGCATATTCCTTTTTTAAATTAAATATTAAAAATTAATAACTCTATTCGATGCACACAACGTGCCCAGCCCCAGCTTTTTTGAATACTTTAAAACTACATAATTTGTTTAAGGACTTTTTAAAAAACTTCTCCAATCATTTGAGAGTGACAGGATGCTACAACTACGAATTTGAGATTGGACTTGTACATAGAAAGAATTCTGCTGAGTTCAGATTTAAAAAGTAACTCAGCTAATCCAACAGTTCTACTTTCAAATATCAAGAAATCTCCCAGGCCTGAAATCTGTTTTGAATATGGAATTCCAAAAAGATTCCTGGCAGCAGTTGGCTCATTCTAAAACCCATGGCAAGAAAAATGAAGTCCAATAGGCTACTATCTAAGAATGTCGATTAGGTTCTATATTGTGGCAACTTGGTACTTGTATTTGATTTAAAGTTCGTATTATTCTAAAGCTTGTACTATTTATTCGAATTCATTCTAAAATCCAATTTCACCCAATAAATCCTCCTTCAATTAACCCTTGATTTCCATTACTAAAGGCGATGCGAATAGAAATGCAAAGTGCAGCTAGTTCTAGCTCTATATCTCCTTAAAAAATATTAACCTTATAACTGAATATATCTTTAACATAGATTAAAAAATAATTCCTTCTCTCTCTTGAGAGTAAGGCTGCTTTATTCTAATTCAGTGAACTGCTTAGCAAAGGCATTTCCATTATTATATGTCAGTAGATTGTTTTATCTCTGAAAGCCGAGTCTCTTCGTTACTTTTCTATTTTACATTGATAACTAAGTCGCTATCTACTCTACCTAAGCATGTAAAAGTTAATCTTTTTTAACATCAATAGGTGAACTTCAATTCTTGGCAACGTTTTTTTACAGAGCAAATAAATTTATAAGAGTATATTTCAGATCACCTTAATGTGAGCCATGTTTGTTGAAATCTACAAACTGAATGGGTGAAAGCATTTTTTCCTCTTCGAAAAATTCGATCTCTATATTTGGAGACTTCTTTAACATCACTTATAATAAATGAAAACTGATCATGGTTTTTAAAGTCTTTAAGTTGATAAAATCTTCGAAGTCCTCTCTTTGATTAAAGCTGTTGTTTAAAAGATCTTAAACTTATTGAAATTGAATAAGTAAATATGTAAGATTCTAAAGTTGGCCTTATTCTTGAGTTCCCTCAGAGAGTGGAAGAGTAAGCCTGAACTTTCTTTTATCAACCACAAGCCGCGCATCAGGATTCTAGGCAAGCATCTCTTTTAGATCTTAGTAGTTGCTGATATCTCCAACTGACCTTGCAGATAAAATAGCAGGCAATGGTGCAACAAAACTTAATAAAAAAGTTAATTTTTAATGCTTAACCTTCTTCCTTAGGCTATTTTTCTCTTAGAACACTGCAAATCAATCCCATTCTATAAATTTCAGCACAGAATAATTTTATTTTATTTCGAAATTCGACAACATTATTCTAACAATCAGGGTGGTAGTCAAAAAGGAAATAAACGGTTGAAGTATTTGATTTAGCTAGTTGATGGCGTGTCTGTAGTCTATTTCAGTTTGAAAGAAACACTCTAGTTCAAATTTAATTGAGAACAGAAATTAATTTAATAAATCAGATTACGTTTTTATTATTGATTAATAAAGTTAAAACTAATTTTCAGTGATTGGTTCATTGGTTCACTGGTACATTTAAGGCGTGCTATTTGTTACGCATCAATTGTACTAATTTACGAATGCACTAATGCACTCCTCATATTATTTCAAACTTGCGATTGCGAGCGAAGTGATAACAAATGCAAAGGGGAATAGGGTTTAGGGTGTGTGTTAATATTTAAAATTATGATTTTTAATTATAAAAAATTAGGTCTGCTTCAGTTAGATATTAGAAACAGTAATGTTGATTCAACTTCTTGCGACCAAAACGTTTTCAGAGTCGACATGAAAGACCAGCTGCTTGATCATGCGTCCATCGGTGATAAAATATAAGCTGGCATCCTCCAAGTAGACGAAGTGGCCTTCTTCCATTAACTCAATAAGCCTTACCTATATTTGGCTATTACTATTCTCCCATGCTTCGGGGGGCTCTCCAAAGAGTATTTCACATCAAATCGTTACATCGGAGAGCGGTTTCTCACAAACTTGGGGCTCAAATACGTGAGAATTTCCGATAGGAAAATAAGAGTACTCTTCAAAGAAGCTGGCGACATCTCTATGATTTTTGGGCTCAAAGAAACTGTACTAGTGAGATTGGCCGAAGGTAATAGGAGTAGACAGCCATCCAAGAAGAGCGATGAGCGTGAGTCGCAGCCAAATGATGAGGTTTTCATTCAGGACACAGATAGATGAAGTCAGGAGAGGTGAAATCGTACAAGGACCTGTATCTCTAGAACATAAAAGACCATTCCTCATTATAAAAGCTAGCCAAGAACAAGAAGCAGATAGAGATCCACTTCGTTATGCATGAGAAAGTGGGCGCCTTGCCAAAGTAAAAGAAGGACGTGGTGGTGGAATAGCTGCAGCTCTTCATCAAGACGCATTATTCCAAGGACAGCGCCCTCCAGAGCAAAGCACCAGTCACTCAGAGCTTTCTGGTTGATTATAACTTACTCTAGGCCGTGGATGGACTTTACGAGGAGATCTTCAGCAAAGTAGACCCAAAGGTTTGCACCTTCTGGATGTATGGGCAGTCAAACACAGGCAAGAGCACTTTGATTCGCCAGATTCAGGAGATATTCCTTACTGAGCCGCTTGCCGATGCCACAGGAAACTTCATAGTGGACAGGTAAGCTATCGGAGACGATCCTAAGCTCGTGATAATGAACAAAATCAATACTCCGAATTTCCTGAGCAGGAAGAACTTGGCCAGAATGAAGCTGCTGATGGAGGAGGGGGTCAACGTCAAATGGGGTTAAATAGAAATGAGGTTTCAAGGCTGCAAAGTCATTGCCTCGTCAAACTCTAACCCACTAAAAGAGCTGAAGAATGAGGAGATCGAAGCCTTTGAGAACAGGACTATGATTAAAGATGGAAGGAAATCGTCGCAGCAGTTCCCTTTGAAGTCATAAGACTTAGCTAAATACTTTCAGATGATGCTCATTCGAGAGGGCGGAATGGCTCATGCAGTAGGAGCAGAGACAGAAGCAAATCCAGAAAACTATAGTCAATGAGAGATGGGCAGAGGAGACTACATTACTCTGAAAACGATTGAACCTGCTAAATATTATTTGCTTAAATGTTATATTCACACACACCCTAAACCCTATTCCCCTTTGCATTTGTTATCACTTCGCTCGCAATCGCAAGTTTGAAATAATATGAGGAGTGCATTAGTGCATTCGTAAATTAGTACAATTGATGCGTAACAAATAGCACGCCTTAAATGTACCAGTGAACCAATGAACCAATCACTGAAAATTAGTTTTAACTTTATTAATCAATAATAAAAACGTAATCTGATTTATTAAATTAATTTCTGTTCTCAATTAAATTTGAACTAGAGTGTTTCTTTCAAACTGAAATAGACTACAGACACGCCATCAACTAGCTAAATCAAATACTTCAACCGTTTATTTCCTTTTTGACTACCACCCTGATTGTTAGAATAATGTTTTTTATTATTTGAAATATATAAGTAAAATCAAGAAGGTAAAAATTATGGGTCCATAAGAAAATCACTTTATAAATTTTCAACATTGAATTTATACATTTACTCATATTTGTTTTTTTAAAAATATTAAATTATAATTTGTTTAATTATTCATTAGATTTTGTTTAACAAAAGGTTGAAAACTTTATCCTCTTTTATTAAAATGAATCTAGATGTGTTTTTGAATTTTTGATCAACATAAGATCTGGTAGATGTCATGTCATCATTTTAAGTGTCTAGTCTATTTTGAACTTGCTGAGAATTTATCTTTGGCAAACCCAATTAATGCTTACCACTAAGGGGGTCGAGATGATCTAAATGAGATTTGTTGGCAGCTTTGGTAGCTTGTCTTAAAATAGCTTTGGATATTTTTCTCTTAATTAAAGCGCAGTATTACAAAGCATCCTCATCTTATGCGTTTTAAAAGCAACACTCTGCTTATTCCAGGTAATAAAGTAGACAAATTATCTTATTAAAGTAATTTGATGCTTAAAGGCAGTGGTTTTCGTATTATTTAAGGTTCTCTGCTTTAGCTTCGATAGTTAAGAAAGCAAGCAAGGTATAAACAATGCCTAAGTTAGCTTCAGCCTATTCCTATTTTTTATAGTCAATAGCAAGTCAATAAATTAAACTAAAACATTATTTTGAATATATAAGCTCATCTAGATAGGAAAAAATTGATCGTGTGTTGGTAGACCTATAAATTAGGTACCCTTCAAGCAGATCCATATTTAAAAGAAACTGTTCATCTAAGTTCTTTACTTCAAAGGTTTCACACAATTCATTAAAATTCTTAGACTCTATTCCACACAATACCTAAATCAAGAAATACTCATATAATATATAAATTGAAAACGATGTTATTATCTGCAAAAAAAAGTAATAAAGTAGCTTATTGTACTTAATAAACTTTAAATAAACGAAATTAATAAAATTAAATAACTAAATAAAAAGGATGTCGAAACATTTTAGAATCTTAAAAATTTGCCAAATATGTTTCATCAGTATTTTATAAAACCTTCTTTTTATTAAAACAATTTTAGATCTGATCATTATAGGAAAGAATTTTTTGAATTAGTTTTTTATTCTTTTTCAAAATACAAATTCTGTGCAACTATACCATAACGACGTGTATTTACAATCAGCACAGCTCTGCGTATTATTAAACTTATTGAATTTTGGCCGTTTTAAGGATTAATTTGCTTAGTTTATCCATATCTACAAGCTGCATTGAAACTTTTGCTTTTGATTGATGCACTTTTAAATCGTTTTGTATCTTTGACTCAAGTTTGTAAACCCTAATTCATAAAATTTATTAATAATTAAATGTAATGGTTTACCTTTTGAGTTATCTTTTCTTCCTCGATATAAACTTCATCGTCATCACAAAAATTTCATTGAAGGCGCCTATCTTTTTCTCATTTTCTTATAAATTATCAAAAATTATAATTAGATAGTTTAAAGAATGAATTAAATAGATTAATTTAACAAAACTAGATTGTCTATTTTGCATTAAATTCTTGAGTATATTATATCTTATCTTTAATCAATACATTTATTCATAGAGTAGATCTTTGAACTGTTGAAGAATAAGTTTTGTCTTTTGCAATTAGAAATCTGCAATTGTACGCATTTGTTTAAGAATCTAGTTTTCTCTTTGATTAATTTTGTTCTATAAATTCTTAAAATGATCCATAGAATCCTCTTTATCGATTTGAGAAAAAACCTGTTTACTCTCTTCTGAATGGCTCAAATAAGAACTTGCAGATTGGACAGCATTCAGAGTTAATTAGTAGCCGACTGGAACTTGTGGCTCTTTCTCTACCTTCATCTTGTTTTTAGTGAGAGTTTGAGAATGCTCTAATTAGAATCCTCCTTCAAAGTAAGGTTATTTCGAATTTTTTGGGCTTGACTATTTTGACGAATATCCTTGAGATTTATACAACTAAGTTTATCTCATCATAAATCTCATAGATTAGTTATTTAATGGCTTTTAGTGAAGCTTATCTAAAGAAAAGATTTACGAAAAGTAAATAATGTAAAAAAACCTTTCCAAAATTTTAAATAATTTAAAAGTAGTCGAAGGATTATTTGCGTAAGACTGTAAAAAAGTGGTTTTCCATTACATCTGCGGGCTTTATCTATTCATAGTTGTCAAATAATTTAAACCCTTTCTAAAGATTCCTTGTATTTTTCTTTCTTTTAATAATTTTTTCAAAAATAATTAAATTTCATGAGGAGATCTTTTTATTCTTAATAATACTTTCCAAGCACAGAATTTATAGATTTCGCTGATTGTTTCTTAATAGAAGATTCATCTTATATTCCTCCTCTCCTGAGGCTTCTTTAGTTTCTAAAGTCAGATGGAAGACTCAAAATATCTTCGCTAGGCTTTCTGCTTATTTATTAACTGAAGCTTGCTGCTTTCAATGGCGAATTATGTGCAGTTTTAGATATGAAAAATTAAAAAAAACGATTTCGGAAGTTAGAGAAGAAGAGTTTTCTTTGGCTGCAAGCTATCTTATTCCTCCTAATCTGGAAGTTAATTGGTTTTATACTACCTCAACTTTTAATCAAAGCTTTATTGAAGCTTCTGACTCAATTTTCCAACAGAAATACATAATTTCTTAAAACTTTAATGAAATGTTCGAATTTCTCCTTTTTTTCTCAATTTTGTTATTTTAGACTTCTTCACTACTTGAGCTTTCAGATGAACTCTAGTCTGGGCCATTTGTTTTCTTCTCTTCATCATTATCTTCTGCTTGCATTAAATCGATAAATTTATATATTTAGCATAATAATATTTTAAAGATGGGTTATATTTCTGGGAATGTTGATTTAAGTCTCGTCATTACATGACTAACTGCAATATTGAGAAAATCAGTGAGTTGATCAAAAATTTAAAAATGAAATATATAACAGCCTATTAATTAATTAACTTTTAAATAAGAATTGGGGTTTGTTGTTACTAATCAGAAATGGAAAACTACCTTCTCAAAGAGTTAGAGCAATACAAGAAATTCAGCGCCTCCTTGTCAGAGTCACGGTTTCCAAAATGCAAGTTGGATCCCTCACATTTCTTTGAAAGCAAAGGCTACGAGTTCCTGAGGAGCAAATCTGGAAAGAAATCTGATTCAATCAACGAGTTTTTCAAAGATCAAGGAGAATACAGGAGCATTTTTCCTAAGACACTTTCAAATTGGCGCATTGCTCTCAAATCTGAACTTGGGGAGCGCAGGACTTAGGGGACAGTGTTTGCAGCAGCCTTCTTTATTGGGGAGCTGGTGAATGATCTCAATTGCTACATCCTTCACATGGCAACGAGGGTAGGATTTCGGAGCCAGGGCTATGGCAAAGCGTTCCTGGAAGATGTGGTTTAGTATATGTAGAAGCAGGAAGTTTATAGCCTCCGGAGCATGACACTTGTGACTGCATTATGTAGATAATCAAGCGCTGCTGAGTACTTCTCTAAAATGGGGTTCTCTGAGAATATCGAGCTTCGATACAGGGGCCTTGAATGGCAGGGAAAGAAGGTGATGTGCCTTCGAATTGGTAAGAGTTTCTAACAAGAATAATCGAAAATGGAAAGGCATAATCCAACCCCGCCAATTCGCACCCTTGACCACCTCGCCAATTCGCACCATGCTCAGAAAATTTTCAGCAATCTAGAGAGCAGTGTGAAATGTGATTTGTCGGGCTAGGCACCCATCCGAAATAAGGAGAAGGCTCACGCGCTGGTCTTCGGAAGCTAAGAAGGAATGGGCAATGGTGAGGTGAAGGGACCTAGTCAAGAAGAGGAGGACGATAGAGAGAGGTTAGACAACATCACAAAGAAGAGTCCGAAGAGAAGCCATAACCTGTTGAGCAAGGCAAAGCTATTATCGAAGAGAAAAGTGATGGATAGAGATGACGCTCAGATTCAAGAATGCGAGTAGATGAGATAGAGCAAAGGATTTTAAGGCTAACAGCTCAATGAGGTCTTGAAAAGCAGAGACGGGACTTTCTACAAGCATTGCTGTTTCAAGGGATGCAAATCGCTTAAACCTATTTCGGGAGACCACTGGAGCAGGCATGCGTCGGCGCATAAGAAAAAAGCTGCTTCCAAGGAGACCATTGTGTACAAGATATGTTATGGAGACTCGTGCACGACATGTTCAGACAGTAAGTTCTGCCAAATGATTTAAAGTTTGGCCCATTCATTAGTCCAAGAAAGTCTGAAATTTAAAAAATATTGGGTGCGAATGGCGGGGTCGCATGGTGCGAATTGGCGGGGTAAAATTCTATCTACCAAATTCCCAGCATTATTGCCTCATCCACCTAATTTAATACAGACATCTTCTTCCGGAGCTGAACTTATAGTACCTATAGACCTATAAAAAGGGCAGAGTCGCCATGGAAAGCATAAGCAATTGGAGTGTGAATTATGTCTCGCTACAAAAACATCAGAGAGCTTTGCAAAAGGATCTCATATTCAAATGTGCTAATAGTGCTGGAACTAATTGTTTGAAGTAAAGTGAGATTGATAGGCAGGAAGGGAACCAACTCAAGGTTGAGCAATGCAGATACTTTAAATATAAGAAAGGAAAGAGCTTGAGATCAAAAGTTATACCTGATTGTAATTGTCTTTAAATAATTAATTAAGCGTTAAAATTAATCAAATTAAGAGTTCAAACCCCGATTACAGAAGGAGGAAATTATTTTCAGTTATTAATTTCATTTTTAAATTTTTGTATTTATCGCTGATTTTCTCAATATTTATTATTAGTATACTCTAAAGTTAAAAATGATTTATATTGATTTAGTCCACATCATAAGAGCTAATTCCTTTGCCCATTTTCCTAGTTTCTTTTTTCTTTCTGATAACCTCTTTTTTTACTATATGCTTGACTTTTTATCCAATCTTTGATTAAAGTGATTCCCTTTAATCTTATAGCTTAAGATAGTTGTTAATTAGGTGTAATACAATTATAATAAGATCGCTGACTTATTATGGAGTCTCTACAGTCGCGGCCATCTCGAAAGAAGAAGTTTGACGTCTTCAATCCTCTCAATTCCTCCTTGATCAAGCAAGCCCGATCCAGAGCGTACATCCCTGATATGAATCTCATTCCATTCTTGGAGGGTCGCCTCCATCAACCTAAGTCAAGGGCTATCAAGAAAGTCAAGTTTTTCAAGCTGCGAGTGAGATAAACTATTTCGTATGAATAGCAGCTCTCGGCCATCTTTCTTCGTTTTGGATCTTTGCATTCTAACACTCATCCTCAGCTCACTTACCCTGAGGTCGCTCGGATTCTGGGACTCCGGGTTGGCGCAGTGAATATGATCGTGCAACGCTGGAAGCGCAATGGCTACGTGGGGATATTTAGCAAGACTAGGCGAGGGCGCAGTCCACTGCTTCCCCCAGAGGCTAAACGTCGGATCACCTCGATCAAGGTGCTGCATGAAACTGCGCACCTGAACTTGGAGCAGCGCTGCCACTATCTCCATCACACTTTCGGCATTCCTCTGCTGTCTACATTCTGGCTGAGACAGGTTTATCGCCGTAACGGTGTAAAGTTTCGTGCCGCCGGTTACCAGTATCGCCGAAAGGAGGATAAGGAGCAGGAGGCCCAATCACGTAAACAAGAATTCTCCAAGCGCGTCGCTCGGTGGATTCACGAGGGACGGCACCTCGTCTACATTGATGAGTCTACTTTCAACGCCTGGTAGTCACCCAAGAAGAACAGGCTCAAGGAACGCATTAAGGTTCAGATACCCAGCACACATGGGAAGTCTTTGTCTGTCATTGCAGCAATCAGCGAAGCAGGCTGCCTTCTCCACTCGAAGATTATATCCGGCAGCAATAATCTCCAGCACTTTCTAGCCTTCATTCGGGAGCTCTCGCCTCACCTCCATCCAGGGAGTATTTTACTAATGGATAACCTCTCCATCCACAGAAGCTCAAGAGTGCCGCTCGCCATTCCAGTAGATTGCGCCATCGAGTTTTTCCCCACCTTACAGCTGCTCACTTAATCCGATCGAGCGACTTTGGTCCGTTCTCAAGCACGAGTGGCGTAAGGCTACGATCACACAGCTCGTCTTGGCCAAGGACTCATCCCCTCCCGAGTAGATACTTTAAAATGCAATTTAAGGTTTAAATTCTAACTAAGTTTAAGCATTAGCACGCTCACACTACAGAACTCTGATAACTTCGCTCCACGGTCACTCCGTCTGAGTTCACTCTGGGACCTTCCCTTTCACAGGTGTCCGCTGCTTTGATTGGATTAGTTAAGCTTGCATGGCGTTTCGCTCCGTGATCTTAGATTTGCTCTACTTCCTTGCTTCCATCGTCTGCTTTTCCTGTTCTATCTGTTTCTCGATTTTGCTCCTAGCTTCTCGCAGCCTCATGTACTTCAATGTTTCCCTGCCTCTGTTCGCAAAGTTCAGCCTAAGCACCTTGCCTTTCTTCTAGGAAGCAGGAAGTCCCTCTAAGAATTAAGGCGCAAGTTCTACTGTCCGGTACGTTGTGTCCACTGTTGTCCTCTTCGCCGCAACATAGTCCTTTTAGAATATGTCTTCCTTGGGAGAATATGTTGAGAGCAAGGAGATTATCCACTTCTTGTCAGGAAGATGAGTTTCATCAATGCCTAGGCTCTTTCCCATTTTCTGGTTGAGTATCTTGATGCGAAAGGGTAGACTCCTTAATTGTGACTTGGTGCGACCTGCGAGATACTCTAGAGAAATCGAGTCCAGCAAAGCTTTCCTCGAAGACATAGACTCTTCCTCTCCTTGAGTCAAGGGAGCGCTAGCTTACCGCCAATGCGATCATACACAGCAAATAGTTTAGCTTGTTGCTGACCTTCTTGTTTATGAAGTCCAACTCCTTTTTCAAGGACTTTGAGTTCAGTGTGAAGGGGAGGGGTGAAATGTTGGATTTGCTAGACATAATCTAGAATGTATTCTTGAGACTCCTTCTGACCCTTTTGGCCATCGAATGGATTTGAAGTGAGTCGTCAAAGATATAACACACAGCTTGGAGCTCTCGCTCGTTAAGCATATTCTCTTGTATGTGCATTGGCTCACTCCTCTCAAGTTCCGATTCTCCGTCGCTAATTTCATAAGGCAACTCTCAGAGGCTATTTAGGAAAGCGTGCGAGGAGAAAGTCGCGGCCTGATTGTCTGGGAGCTCTTCCTCTGAGTCTGACTAGTTTCTATCTATAGATGGCTGGGTTAACTTTTGCTCGGAGAGGTTGTCGAATTTCCCTTGGGCGATGGCTCTAAGCTCAACCTAAAGCTCTTTCCTCAGCTGCTGTTGATACGCTTACTTTGTCCACGCTAGCAGTTTTTATTTCCTCCTATTCCTCTTCGATACATTCAAGGAAGCCTGCTAATACTCCTCCAGCCTGAAAGCCTCTCTCAAATCAGACTGGAGCATTCCCTGGTATCCTCTGGCACTCAGGCGTAAGTCGTTCAGTCTCTTCAAATATGAGTGGGTGGAATCCGGTAGGTGGCAGAGCTCTGTGCATTTTCTTATCTCTACTGTTTCCATACACGGGCGCCTCGCCTTCGCTTTAAGCATAGCAGCGATGAGGTAGCAAAGTGTCGCGTAGCGCGGTTGGGTCTTGGCCTGCTGCCTGTCACATTACGCCTCTGAAAGCTTACTCAAGTCGTCCCAGGGCTTCTTGGGCATCAGTCACCTTAGGTCTCAATTAGTGGAGCGCATTTTCTTCTTAGACAACTCCAATATTGACTGCCATTATTTAAGGAAGCTCTGAAATCAGGGTCTCTCTCTGCTGCTGAGCATGTGAAGGGCCGTGAAGGATAATCTCTTGCTTAAAGAATGGGCTAGAGTCATCCAATACCAGAGCAGAATGGTAGCGGTTGACTTGAAGTTGAGCCAGCGGGTCCCAGAGCAAGGGCTAGCCTCATTCTTTAACGGTATTATAATGGAGGTCATTGGCTTTACCCAGGCTGTGGGAGGAATGGTGTTACCCACTGGACAAAGTTGACTATTCCGATTACGTGACTGCCCTACTTTGGAATTCATGGCGGAGCTCTCGGAGGGTTGATGGGCTCAATGGAGGCAGGCAGTAGGAGCGGCTGGGCTGGCTTGGCGGTGGTCCGCATCTTTAATTGAAATTGATCGTTAAATAATTAAGAAGTGGAGGTCGGTTACTAATCAAATTAAACGGGGAGGAGCGACTGGACTTTAATTAAGAATTCGCTGACTCGTCTTCTGGCACTAGTGCTGTACTACTACTCCCCCCTCATAAAATCAGTCAGCGAAATAATCTTGAACTTGTATTAAGTTATTCTACTTCCACAATTAACTTCCATCTTGAGCTATTAGCTTTTGAGAAATTCTTAAAACTGCACTGCTGACCTTCTTCTTTTTTCCTATATAGGAGGATTTTTCTCTGTTTCTACATTAGGTGATCTTTGATCTATCTTCGGGAAGCATACACCTTTCAAGTATGATAAACTAAAAATATCTCATCCTTTAATTATGAGAGAGTGTAGAATAAGTTCTAGTTTTAACTCTGAGTGAGTTCTAAAAATTCTTACAGCTGCAATGAGCCATCTGAAACTTTCTACTTTCCATAGAGAATCTTGTCCACATAAAACTTTGCAAGTCTCATGTTATAAGAAGTCTTGAGATCGTTGTCAGTGAGCTGCTCATCAATGAATTTATCAACGAAGTTCTAAACTTTATACAAATCTGCTTCATCTTCCTATGTCACTATAGCATAATGTTTCAATTCTTTAAATAATTAGTGAACTTTATAAATATATTATAGAGATGTATCTTAGAGCAAATTAATGGCTTCCCTCAAATTATCTCTCTCTGAGAATATCATTTGCAGATCATTAAAGCTCAATCCCTATGGAGACTACGAGAGAACGAAGATTATGTCTTAGCCATAGTTGAATTCTCTATTCACTACTTAAATGGCAGAAACAATATTCACGAGCAAAGTATCGTCTGAATCTTAGATCGCCTTGCTATTCAAAATAGCTTAGTAAACTTGAGATATCGAAGAATGGTGCAGTTAGGAAGCAGCCAAGCAAATTGATAGAGGCTCAGTGATTATTACTAAAATACAACAAATAAATGTTTGTTGATTAAATTCATGATCACAAATAAATTCTAATTTTCATGCTATAAATTTTAAGAAAAAATCCATTGAAAGTGTTAATACATATTTAAGATAAAAATTGTTCCATAATAGCGAAAATATAGGATGCTTTTCAAAGAATGATTTTAGGCAGTTTTCTCTCTGTTCTTTGTGATCTTTGAAAGAAAAAATAAAAGTGCAGTTGTTTGGACATAAGTCTAATTAACTTAACTTTGATGCTTGTTAGCTTCCTATCAAATCACAAGCACGATAAAAATTAGACTGCTCTTTTGTAACTTAGATTAAAGACTGAATAGAGGATCTCTTTTAAAACTAAAATTAGATAATGACTTTTATATTATTGCAATTTAGATCAATATTTATTCGTTTGCCTCAACTGAAGGGATCTTATTTTTGAAAAGGAGATAAGCTTTGGTTGGTGTAAGTCTTTTGAGATTTTTAACCACAAACCTTTCTAATTTATCAACATAAATTGAAGTAGCAAATAAAATCTGAAGCTTATCTCTTTCGCACACAAGGCTATTGAAAATCTTAATAAGTATTTGCATCTTTAAACAACAGATTCTATATTGTCTAAAACAAGCAATACCTTTGAATGATTAGGAGCATACTCTTAAATCTTATATAGCAGCTACTTATAAGTGGCTATTTCAACAAGCTGCTATATCTTAAACTAGTATTTACCAAAGTTCATATCAATCTTTTGAATAAGTTAAGTGATCAAGTCTGCTGCTAACTCAAGACCAGAACAGTTCAGATATACGATACCTCCTTCGTACACATTTCGTTGAGCTAGATAATTTATCACTTTCGCAATAATAGAAGACTTCCCGGCTCCTGAGTAACCGAACACCTCTATTATCTTGGCTTATAGTACAGAATCGAAAGATATTGCGTCAGTAAAATAAATGAAATGAACGACTATACTTACCTAAAATTGCTCTTTAAGTTGTTGAAGTAGCACTTTTATAAAATAGGTGTACTAACTATCTTCAAGCGTAGCTGTTTAGCTTGGGCACAAAGATCCAGAGTAAAGCATAGAAGTGATGAGCTAGTCTCATTCTTTATGTCTGCGCAGTGAGGAAACCACAGTTCTAAAGTGCGAGCGGGCGACCTCTTTAACTTTGCTTTTGCTCGAGAGGGGTTATTTGGGTAGAATAACTCTAGAGTCTTTATTCTTCGCCACTCATACTACAGAATAGCCCAAAGCTCTCAGTAGGATTGAGAGCACAGTTGTAGGTAGCCAAGTATTTTATGCTGATGGCAAGGATCGAGTGCAAGTCCAGATCCTCTACACGCGAGGCAAGTCAATTACTGTGAATGGTGCTATCAGTGAGATGGGAGGGAGGTTCTTTCACATCAAAGCTCTCCACGGGGAGCAACAACCTTCAGAACTTCCAACGATTCCTGCACGAACTCACTCCTTATCGCCTGACAGCATCAGTTTCATAAACAACCTCTCCATCCACAAGAGCCCCAAGTCTTGCACCTTGAAGACTGACGCACGTTGAACGTTGACTCATCGACGATGTGTCTCCTCCCCTCGTAAATCTACCTGGCCATACGCTTGGAGAATCCTTCTGTCTGCACTGAGTCTCCTCTTCTTCTCCTTCTTTACGACAGTCCTGCGGCTCGATACATGACCAGGTTGCGTAGATAAACTTTCCGAGCCCGAACGTTTAGAGCAGTGAACATCATAGGTGGTAGAGGTAGTGGTAGCGCTGCTCAAGATTCAGATGGTCAGTTTCTCCAAGTGACTCTGAGTAATTCATCGCTCGGTCTCACTCTAAAGTTAGCATGTCATCCCTTATTCTATTTTGTTAATCGCGACCAAGTAGCCGTTTCTACAAAGAATTGCACAATCATATTCCAGCCCCTTTCTCAGACTCAGAATTATTGCGAGATCTGCATCAGAGTGCAAAAATCTGAAGTAAAGAAATTATGCGGAGAGCTGCTGATCGTAATTGAGCGATAAAGAGTCATTTGTTTTAATGGACTTACCTTTTTAATAGCTTATTTCTTGAATAGAGGATGTGTGGTCTAGTTTAAAAACCTGCTAGGAAGAAGGACTGAGTTTATCAAAGGTGCTGAACTTTCTCTTCTTGGATGGTTTCGTCGACGTAGACTCCAATAGAGGCTGCGATTTATTTTAATTATAAAAGTATCTTACCTAATTGCGATAAATTCTGTACTATTAGTCATAACACAATTTTTAAAGAATTTCGTAAGTTTCAAGGTCTCGAGGTACCCACTGACTAACGTTTGATGGTAAAATTAGTAATTAAGGAGGCTAGTTAAGCTAAAACATTAAAAAGAAGTTTTCGAATTTCATTTTTCCTTAGGGTATTTCTGTTAGCATGCTATAAGTTTCATTGCATGAATGACCTTCCTCTGTGAGCAGTTGAAATATATCCGCTTCTCTTTTATTAAAGGTCTTTTCAACCAAGAGCTTAGCATTTTCAAAAGCTTGGCAGATTGAAAGTCTTGATTTAATTGGTAATTATTAATTAGGAATAAAAAGTATTTCCACCTCTTATTAGGGTTTTAAAAGAAAACACATTCATGACTTGCTTAGCCATTACTTATTCGCATTTATTTTTCCATAAAATATCGCATAAATTATTTGATATTTAGCCTTCAAATCCACTCTTTAAGTACACAAGGCAAAAAATGGCTGCCAAAAATTTACTCGCCAAAATAACTCACTATAAAAACTTATGACTACTGGACTTTACAAAATATCCTGCAGAAAATAAGCGGATAGGTATCTCCTTCAAATTAAGCGTTATGGAAATAGTTTCAGGTATTATCAAAAAGGAACTTATTGAAATACCGCCATGTGCAGACAGATGGAATTTTTTTTATTTTTTTAAACAAATTCCAAGTATTTTAAGCATGTCTTTTCTCCTTCTTCTCCATTATTGGAGAAGAAGGAACTCATCTTCAGCAGAAGGGATTTAGCTTGGGCTTTACTGATACTAATTAACTCACTTTATTACATATTTATACCACTTACAGACAAGTATAAATTCAGTAAATATTTAGAGGCCCCTTCATTTTGAGCAATAAAACATTGTGGATAAAAATTCCTATCCCATCTGACTTTGGTGTCAGTACGGGGTACTAAAAATTAACTTTCTAATTTATCAATCATGCTTGCTTTGAATACGTAAATGTAGAAAGCTCTGGAAAATATGTATACTTTAATTTTAAAAATACCGATGCAGCTGAATCGAGAACTTCTTCACTCTTAAATTTTAAATGAAATTTTTAAAAGAATCATTTAAATAAAATACATTCAAGTAAATTATTAACTCTACTCGATGCATACAACATGACCTGCTCCTGCCTTTTTAAATACTTTACAAATAAAAAAATTAATTTTATCTCTTTTTTAAAAAAATACTTCTCCAATCATTTGAGAATGACAAGAAGCCACCACAACGAACTTAAGATTAGACTTATACATTGAGAGTATCCTGCTTAGTTCAGATTTAAAAAGAAACTCTGCCAAGCCTATTGTTCTACTCTCAAAAATCAAAAAGTCTCCTAGGCATTAAATTTGTTTTTAATATATTATTAAATTAGAAAGTTAAAATTCAGGACGCACCCGACCGGCACTAGGCACCGGTCGCCCTTTCCCTGAAGGCTTTCTGGTTTGGTAATCCATTGGCTGGTGGGTGAGTGCTTAAAAGAGGCAAGGGATAATGGCAGCCGAAGCCCTGGGGAAGGTGGTTGGCTGCTCACTGGAGAGATAATCAAAGGTGAGTGGTTCCCACTCACCCTCCTAATCCTGTTAGGCGTGGAGAGATGTGATCTATGGGCAAACACTCAGTCATGCAGCCTGGACAGCGAAGCCGACGCTACGGAGCAGCGACTTGCTCGGTCCGAAGCTACCGGATTTTTTTTCTCCTTTTAGGTTTTTTTGGATGGTGAAGCCGGGGGCTTCTGCTCAGAGTGTGAGGTGCGGGGTGCACGTGTTAATATCCCATATTCGGCGGTAGGTTTGTGTGCTTCAGATAAGTGCGTCACAGCAATATCATTGACGTCACGGCCTATCTTATTTATGCCGGGGGCCCTTTAATTCCCCTTAATTATTATTATTATTATTACTTTGTTTTTAATATGGAATTCCAAAAACTTTCTTGACAGCCGTTGGTTCATTCTAAAACCCATGACATGAAAAATGAAGACCAATGGGCTACTATCTTAGAATATCAATTAGGTTTTAGATTGTGGCAACTTGATATTTGTATTTTATTTAAAGTTCGTATTGTTCTAGAGCTTGCACTATTTATTCGAATTCATTTTAGAACCCTATCTCACCCATAACATCCTCTTTTAATTACCCATTGATTTCCATTACTAAAGGAGATGCGAAGAGAAATGCGAAGTGTAACTAGTTCTAGCGCTGTCTCTCCTTCATTAAAAACAGATTTCAATGATTTATTTTGTCTATACTATAGATTGAAAATAATTCCTTCTCTCTTTTGAGTGTAGGGCTGCTTAATTCTAATTCAGTGAACTACTTAACATAACCATTTACTTTATTATTTGTAAGTAGATTATTCTATCTATGAAAATAGAGTCTCTTTGAGCCTTTAC
>JAJKFJ010022544.1:0-54636 GCA_027382625.1 Tetmemena sp. SeJ-2015
ATCATGGTTGCTATTTTTCAGCCTGGGCTTGTTTCGATGAGTTTAACAGAATCAATATCGAAGTGCTCCTATATTCGTTTTTCAGAGCTAAGGCCAACAATGACCCTTTACCAGATATATTTCTAATAGGAGGCGATTGTCATTAATTTAGGTAGTTGCAAATATAATCAACTCTTATTTCTAAAGACACGACCGACCCTAAAGCAAAAGTTCCAGGATTTATCTGGTTGCCAGCTCTGTCCGGATTTAATATTCGGTGCTACCTTCTGAATACCTGCTTGTACAAATTCTTGGCCTCCCTTCGCCTGATTTTCGAAATCTGCGGCGACAGTTTACTTAGACTTAAGGCCACGCTCTCAATCCGCGAAGGCTTGCCCTTGACTGCTTTACTGATTGATTTCGACAGGTCTTCGTATCCACCCAGGATCTTATCGGCTCCCCTCACCAATCCCACGAGGTCCTACCTGCTATTCTCGATGCGGTGTTCCAGATCAGAGGGCTCTGTTTAGTATTTCCCATTCCGTTTCTAAATCGTGACCTTCCGCTTCTTGAGAGATACTCTTGAAAGACCCATACCAGCAAAAGTCCCTTTAAAGACAAACTCTGAGCCACTTTGATGCTTCGGCTATCATTCGTAGCAAGTAGTTCCGCTTGTGGCTGATCATCTTGTTGATCGCATCCAGCTCTTTCTCGAAGACTTCTAGTGCTGAGTGAAGGGGAGGGGCTGAACTGTGTGATTTACTTGCCATCAACTTGAACTATTTCTTCAGATTCTGTCTTATCGGCTTCGCCCTCAGGTGGATGAACAACGAATCGTCGAAAGCTTAGTTTACTGCCCCGAGCTCTCTCTCGCTTAGCATGTGCTCCTGAATCGACAGAGGCAGGGGTGTTGTTGGGTCTCGTCTGACAGCCTGCTTCATTAAACCTACGAGCTCAGCCTCGACGGCTTGAAGTGGTGCTTGCTGCGCTTTTTCAATCTTTGATTTGAACTGAGGCACAGTGTTTTCAGGAGGAGGCACTGCTTTCCAGCCAAGAGTATTGGAAGCTCGGGGATTTTATTTAGCCGCTGCCTTTGCTCATGCGTTGGTCCATGAATGATGATCTCGTGCTTGCAGAATGGGTTCGAGTCGTCTAAGTTGAGGGTGGAGTGATAGCGGTTGGACCTGCAGCTGCGGCACCGCGTCCCAGAGCAAGGCTTGGCTAATCTGATTTAAAGTCAGCGTCTTGGATCTTATCATCTCTGCCAATCATGCTTATGGAATCAAGAGTCCCACTTGGCGGCTGAGTCGACTATTCGGATTAGCAGACCTTCTGATGCGAGATATCATGGCGGAGCTGACGGAGTGTGGATTGCTTCAACGGTGGCAGGCAGCAACAGTGTGGTTGGAGCAGCTAAGGTGTCTTGGCGGTTGGCAGCATCTTTTAATTGAAAGTGGTTGTTTAATATTGGGAAGTTTGGATTAAGTTATTCTATTTACGCAATTAACATCAATCACTTCCTATAAGATGAAGCCAACTTTTTGCGTCTTCATTACAATGAACCATATATTTGCTATAAACTTCCAGATAATCTAAAGGCTCTTTTCAGACCAGTTGCAATATTTACCGTGCAGACTATGCCTTGATTGGAGAAATCATGCTCTATTCCTTCGGATTTTTGACTGGTCGTGATCTGGCAAGAAAGATGGTAAACTTATATTTTTGCTGTATTCAAGCTTAGTTCAGAGCAACTGTCTTCTCAAGATCACTACGACTACGGAATGAGAGCTGTGAGATCAGTCATCAACGCCGCAGTAAGAAATTTATTAGAGAGAGCTAATCCATTTATAAGAACTAGAAAGAAGATCAACTCCTTTCCTTAGAGCTTTAAGAGATTTTAAATCCAAGTTCTTGAAAATTTAAAGAAATCATTCTCGATCTATTCCCAGGAGTTGAAAAGCCTAAGGTCAACTATGGAAACTTGTTCAGTTCTCTTAGACAAAAAACTATTAAAATTCTCTTCATGAAGATTATCCAACTCTATGACACCATTCAAGTGAGACACGGTCTTATGCTTGTGGGCCCAACCGGTGGTGGCAAAACCTCTAACTACAAAGTACTTTAACATGCTATGTCAGCTTTAATTATGGTTTGTGAAAGTGCATGTTGATATTCTGAACCCTTGCATTTTTAAAATGGGACAGCTTTATGGATACGTAGACCCTTAAACTACTGAGTGGCAAGATGAATGCTGATAAAATTGGTTCTGGAGTGCACTAAAGACGAGTCACCTGATCTTCATTGGGTGATGTTCGATGGCCCAGTCGACGCAATTTGGATTGAAAACATGAACACTGTCTAAGATTATTGAAGTGTTAATTGGATTTATATAAACTATTTTCGTTTGAATAAGTAATTTTTACATATTTAAATTTGTCAAATATTATATAGAGTAAATGTGATAATGTTAATTATTGTTGTGACTTTATTTATCAATAGGAATAAGTAGTTTGAGGTAGAAGATCTTGCTTGTATAAATTTAGCTATCCAGCTACTGTATCTAGATGCGGAATGGTCTACATGGAACATCAATAAGTCTTGGTTGAACTTTAAATGAAATAAATTCTATCTACTATATGATAATTTCCTTGATGATGGTTGCTATTTCTTAAGAAAGACTTATTTTATTTATAAATATAGCTTCCTTTCAAATGATTTGAATCAAATAATTTTTCTTCACTCAAATTTTATAGAGTAATCAAAAGAGAAAGAATAAAAAACGAACTCTGTTAAACATAATTTCATGCATATTCTCCATTCTAGATCTTCCATAGCCTCAAACACCTTTCTCAAATATCTTATGGCATATCCATACCGTATTTTAAAGTTTATTTCTATTATCCTTGGCACTTCACCCATTCTTCAATAATTAATTTTATCATTAAGAGTCTTTATTTTGAATTTAAATTACATTTATCACTTAAAAAATATAGTTTTAATTTGTTTAAGATCAAATCTGCTTATCTTTATAGATAAGATAGAAATAAATTAAAAAGGTTCAATTGAATCAGATTATCGATATTTTTAAATGAAACTTGAGATCTTAAATAGGCGAATGAATTTATTATGTTGAGTCTTGAAGAGATGGCGAAGCAAATTCTTATTAACCAATAATTAAGTAGGTAGAGTACTGAGGAATCAGTTGGTTGGGCTTGAGAATCTAATTTATCTAAATAATTTGAAATGCCTTGGGGTCTGAATCATCCAACAAGTGGTTTCTCTATAAAAAAACCTATTTAATAAATAAATGAATATTTTTAATCAGTAATTATGTTCTTGATTCAAGATACTGAGCCATTTATTCCTACTTATGCAAATTATATACCTGAGAATCTAAAGGAAAATAATTTTAAAATCACTTTCTTTTCTTATCTTTTTCTTTAATTAAAATTTTATTAACTTTAAATTTTTTAAAAGAATGGCTGCTCCTGGCGCTCTCCAACTCCATCAGCAAAAAAAAAACGCAGTTTGCTCAAGCTAGCACGGGAGTCCCCCAGCCAGTCTACCCCACGACCCCCCCCAGCAAGCACCCCAGCCACCACCGAGGCCGACCTAAACCACGGCGGCTCGACCCTCTCACTGACCTTGGGGGGGGTCTCTCGGATTTTCCGAGGGGAAGCTAAAATGGTCGAGGGTTCAGCTTCAGCCCCCGCCCGGTTGATGGCCCGGTGGCTGGGTGCTGCTGCTTGACGGGAGGAGTCGGGGGTCAGACTGGCTGGGGCGAGTCCCCGGGTAGCTTTAGCAAAATGCGTTTTTTTTTTTTTCTGATGGAGTTGGAGAGCCCAGGAGCAGCCCCTTTTAAAAAATTACTTAATAAAAAATTTTAATTAGAAGAAGAAAGATAAGAGCACAAGAAAGCATTATTTAAAAATTATTTTCCTTTAGATTTTCATATATTATTTTGAAATTTTTTAGGAGGTGGTGATTTCTTTGCATTTAATCCTACTTCTGTATTCAATATAATCTTCCTTCTCTCCAGAAATAGTTTACATTACTAAATATATCTTCTGTTTCTCAGGATAGTAATGATCAGTCTTGAGTCCTTTTAATTACTCCGATGTAGTTCAGCACCTTATAAGGAATTGCTTCATAATCCTTTCAAATAATTCTTCATTCCTTGGAATGTTCCAGCTAATAATATCCTCAAAACTATATAATAACTCAAGCAATTTACTACTCATTTACAAGATTTATTTTGGAGTACAGTTCATAGAATATAACCAAACTTTCTTCTGTCTTAAACGATAGCGTGGAAGAAGGAGAATCCAAATAGAAGCTTCTTGTAAGGCTCTGGTTTGGTGCACTCCTCAAAGTCCTTGTATAAATGCTTCGTAAGTTCTGAGGATGTTTTGTCTCAATACTTAAATCATCAAAGTCATCTTCACTGAATTCTGTAAAGTAGACACTGGGAAGTCTTTGTTGGGCATACTATATAATCCGACAATCTATTTTAAATCCTTTCAGAAAATCAGGGGAATTGTTACAGAGGAAAATTTAATAGAATTTCCAATCTCCGGGAATAGGTTGATTATGTAATTGATAGAGAAATTGAGCTTACTAAAATTCATAGGATCTTCACAGTCAAGAAGCTATTTTCTTTAATTAAATGAAAGTGATCTCTGACTCCTTCATTCTCTGGGTGATTTTATGATGTCTGCGATCTTAGCGTTCTTTGTGAGTATAAATGACCTTGGCTGACTGGGCATTCTGCTTTTCTTTTGGAGTTCGGGCATCTCTTGAGATAGATACACTCTAGACCGAAGGGGGTGATCGCGAAGTTCAATATCGTCACCTTCACAGATGTCTCACATAGAGTAAATAGAATTGAATTGAAACTCAAGGAACTTTAAGATCTTTGTTAATTAAATATTTATTGAAATAAATTTGTATATGATCTATGAGTCACTCATTTTGAAGACATCAAGTTTTACTTAATATTTTCTTGCTATCTAAGTTTTATTATTAGTTTGAGTCCATCTGGTCTTCTCACCTTCTAAATATATTTATTCTATTTGTAATGAATTAAATTTGTTGGTATAATTAGCCAGAAAACATGTTCATCTTGGTGATTTGAAGTCCCTTCTGAATGTTTTATGTTTGATGATTTGGGTGTCAACGAATAGGAAGGAAGTGGATTTGTTCTCAACTCCAGCCTGCATAAGTGCCTTCTTGACATCTTCTCTCCAGTTTTGCATGTTGTATAATAATTTGAATTGATCTGGAAGATCTTGTAGTTAGCTAGGAAAGTGGCAAGTCTGGAAAGAGACTGTCTTCCAGAGCCACCCACTCCCAGACAGAGAGCGTACAATGAATTGTCTGATGACTCTTTCGATTCTAGAGACGTGAAGTGAGTAAAATTGGCTTATTATTTGATAGATTCTTGCTGTACATCAGTGTAAATTTGTAATTAATTCATAAGGACCCATAGCTGAGATAAAGATGATATCTTCTACTCTGTTGAATGGCTTCTCCTTTCTACAAAATGTCCCATACCATCCGTGATACAAAACGAATGCTTTTTAAAATTAGACGACACTAAACAATAAATACTTTCTTTGTTTATCATTCATGAAGATCACAAACTTTTTGCCTACTGGAGGTTATAAAATAGCCAAGGTTTGGAATTCTTCAGGCCATTTATTTAAGTTCTTGGATTCAAAAAATGAGTTAGTTATTAAACAATTTTAAAACAAACAGCTAGGTGATCATCGACTCAAGATTACTCAATTGTGCAATCAAAATTGATTTATAGAATTATTTGCAATTAAGATAATTAAATTGAAACGAAATTGATCCATTGTTTATCTTCTACATGAACTGTCCTGGATTGTTATTATATATTTATTTAAGGGTATCAGAGGGTTACCGAATATTCTTATTTAGTTCTTCAAGGACTTGGAGACCCTTCAATAGTTTAGTAAGTTTAAATTAAAAACTTCTTCCACCTCCTGGAGGACCCATAAATTAATCCTTAAAATAACTATCTTTAAATTTTACAAAAATGGTTATTTATATAATTTGGGGATCATTTCCTTCAGCTATTCAATTTAAAAAGGATTCAATATATTTTTTCATAAGTTTCTATGCTTTACAATCTTATCCTTAAAAACCATTAGATTGGAATTATTTGTCTCAATCCACTGGGAGGTTCCAAAGTCATCTTAGCTTTAAGACATAGTACTTAGCAATTTTGATTTTAAGATAAATTCATACAATCATATCTGCTCTGCTTCATTCGATTTCGGAGAATTGTCCACAGACTATCCAAATCAATTTTTATATTTTTAAAGTCTATATTTTGAGCACTACCGAATTAGATACCGAGCTCAAGGAAATTAATTAGACATCAAGTCCCGAATCAGCTTCGTCTTTACCCAGACTCTTTAATGTAATTTTACTTTAAATCTTTGTCTTAACTGGATCCTCAAGCAATATACTTATCTAAACGGTTTTTCATTTAATTAATAACTCACCTTCTAAACTTTAAATGATCTTATGGCTTACGATAAATAAGTCCAGGATTAAAACTGCAATTTTTTCGTTCATTTCTGCGACCTTGAGTGTATGATTTTCAGTAGTTCGTGGTACTGCATCATGGCGCTCACCCACTTGTGGATGGCCACCAGGGCTTGAGAAGCAGCCTTCACCTTGTCCAGAGTGAAGTCCTCTGAGTTTAGGATGGCGTTGACCCTCTTCACGGTCGCCTCAGGCATGTTCTCCTTGTCAAATACTCACTCGACTTTGCCCAAGTTAGTCTTCTTTGCTTTCACAAATAATATGAAAGAGATTTCCATACTTATGGAAAATGCAGGTGTAGGCTTCTTAAAAGAATTCCAATTTTTTATTTACTATAGTTGGAATTTTAATTAAAATCGGTGATTGGTTATAATAATAAATGGAGAGTTGCAACTTCGTGTCAGTTGAAATCGTAGATTCACCCCCTGATCTGCAGCTTGTTCGATAGAGAATCAAAAATTAATATGAGTTTCTTCTTTAATCATCTTCTTAGCACCTCGCAGCAGCAGATATGTGTGCCACCCTTCTTCATCGTAATCTTCATCTTCTTTCAAAACTTATGTCACTATAACTCTTTTAATTAAGCTCTCCCACACAAAATTTTAAAGGATAAAAAGTTCTTAGAATTTCATGCTTAATCGAATGGTGTAATTATTATTTAAATTTGACACACTTCAACTGCCACTGATTTATTCCATTTTATTTTAATGTCTAATTTAATTATTTTTTTATTCAATTCTCAGCTATAATTTGAATAGTGTAAATAATTGGAATAAGATTAATTGACAATTAAGCATGTTGTATCCTTTGACTACCTCTATCTGAAAGAGTCTAACTGTTTTTATATTTCTCCTTATTAATTTTAGGCCTCTGCTTTCAAATTTTCTCATCTTCTAATAGTGAGGTTTGAATTATTTAAAAAGTCCTGAGTTTGATTGGCTGAGGTCTGAGCAGATATAAGCTAATTCTTGTATTTGTTACAGAATTAAACTTATAAATTTAGTGTTAGAGCTTGTAGTATATAAGTGAAACAGTGGAAGGTCATCTTTCAAGAACTTGGGTTAAAATATGGACTGTTCCTTCTTTTTTTTTAAATTACATATCTTTATCCTCAAAAGATAAAAATTGATTGTAGAGTGTGAGCTAGTATATTTATTTATTTTCTCAATTTCCTTCTCGAATGGCTTTTTAAATCTATTAAAAACTTTTGTAATAAGAAATATTTTATTGATTTTTGAATGGAGACATCGAAGATCTTATTATCCTAAAGCAAATACATAATAGTTAAAACAGAAGTTAGAGAACTGCTCAGGGAAATCTTATGAGTGTTTTATGTTTGGAGGGAGTGTCAAATTAGCGGGGATATTAATTTATAAAGCAGCTATTCAATAAGAATAATTAAAGACCATTCTATAAGAATAATAATCCAGTTCATAGTCCTACCAAAGTCTAAATTCACTCAATATATACATTTATTATGAGTATAGGAAATTGAATTCCCATATCTCAAAGAAACAACTATAATTTATTGCTTAATATATAAGCTTCATTTATTTAGTTCATAAATGCGAGCAAATTGTGAAAGACATATCGTTTGTCATTTTTGAATTAGAGATGTGATAAATAGATATTTGCATCTGTGTTTCAAAGTAAGAATTGTTTATGCAGAGTGGGGTAATTCTAAGTTTCACAAAATGATAATTAAATAACAAAAGCTGAAGAAAAGAACCAATACTTCAATTGCTTTAAAAAAATGAAGATGGATTCAAAAGGTAGATAAATTATTGCGAGAGCAAAAATCATAAGCACCTCTTGTAGCTGCGTCCTAGATCATGGACTCTGCTTTCTTATCTTGTCCTTTTCCTAGTGAGATTAATATACTTTGTTAATTTTTGGAAATAATTACACCACAAGCGTAATTACATATAAATAAATTTATTATCTTAATGCAAAGAGCTATAGTCTGATGCAAATACTATTCCAGCTTTGATGATAATTTGAAGTGAATATTTTTTCTTTTATTCTTATCAAATTTCTATTTTAGAATAGGCTCAAGTGCGGGGTCCATGAATAAAATAATCATTCAATTTAAGTGAAATATATTGTATTTGATTTTTTTGTACATGCTTACAAAATAAGAAAGAGGTAGGAGTGACATAGTTTCAAGTAATACTCCTTAATAAGAGACTGACTGATGGATATTCTTAAACATCTGCACCAAATTAGAATGAGACTTCTATCTGAAGAATCCAATCAGATAAAATTTCTTATTCTGCTTCTGAAAATTTCTTCTATTGTTATTACATCCTGCTAGTAGACTCTATTATCAACAAATATTTGAGAGGTAGATTTCTCTCTGAGTGAGTTGATAGGTTTTCTCAGCTTATGTTTTATTTATGCAGCCATTCTCTATCTGGGTTGTCAATAAGTCTATCTCCAAACACTCTTTTGTTCTCGTGAATCCACATTCTGACTACGTGTACAGGTAAAGGTGTCAGCTTGTTTTATTATAACTCATCATAGATTAAATGTCTCTCAGATTGAAGGTGTAATGAGAATCTTATTCAATAAATCGGATGTTTTTAAATATTTACAGATTTCCTGTTAAAACAAAATTTAATTTTTAATTTAATTCATAATGTTAAAATGCCTTTGCAATCTCTATGTGATCTCACTTCATGCGCAAATTCTATTTATATCATAACAATATTCGAGAAATATTAAACTACCACTCCTTAGTCTCGTTATTGAATTTAACTCTTATAATTTTAAACTTAGGGGGCAATGAGTTCAATAAAAACACAGTTTAAGCTATAAAGTGAATCAAAATAGAAAAGCATTCATCATTCGAATTATTTAAATGAATGATAATCTGACCAGAGTTTAGACACAGTTTCTTATTATAACATCAACAATTAATTTTAAGATTTGATTAAAAATTTATTTTTCCTTATTTATGTGGATATATTTTTGCAAATAAATCGTGGGGTTGCGTTTTATTAGCTCTCTTGAGAAGACCTGCGGCACTCAAAATATTTAGTTTTTAGTCTGGCACCATCATTGCAACATATGAGTGGATAATTATTTGGTTGATTGGCTAAATCCTTTGTTGACTTTGTGTAAATAGAGTCATGTAGCACTTATCAGTGAGTGTTATTATTCAGGACGATAACGCATTAGATCATCATAGAGCTTCTTAAAGTTGTTATTATTATTTGAAGTTCTCTCTTACCTTTTTATGCATTAATTTATTTCCCTATAACCTTTAGAAATTTAACTTAACAAAATATAGATAATTATCCTACTATAATCAAGAGTTAATTAGATAACAGTAAGTTATTATCAAGTTTATTAAGAAAATAGAATTGCATTTGCAAAATTGATAAATTAAATTCAAATAATTTCAGACAATCCACCTTTGTTCAGTGTCTGTTAGTGAAGAGAGTTCTAGTTTCTCATTATAATTGCTTTAATTACCTATCCAGTTTAGTAGCTAATGGCAGTTTGAATTATAGTTTAAGAGTTGATTGGATTGTAATCAAATTGAACACATTGTCATCTACTACTAATATCTGAGATCTAGAAAAGTTTTGGAAAAGTTTGAAATTAATAGATAAAAGACAATAAGTTTGACATTAAATATTAGGGATAAACATGTAAGTTGAAGTAAAACTCCATCTTTAAAATTTTTGAAACTAGCCAATCAGAGACTCTGCTTTGCTTAATAATTTCTAATTATTAAGTCTCTGATTGGCTAGTTTCAAAAATTTTAAAGATGGAGTTTTACTTCAACTTACATGTTTATCCCTAATATTTAATGTCAAACTTATTGTCTTTTATCTATTAATTTCAAACTTTTCCAAAAACTTTTCTAGATCTCAGATATTAGTAGTAGATGACAATGTGTTCAATTTGATTACAATCCAATCAACTCTTAAACTATAATTCAAACTGCCATTAGCTACTAAACTGGATAGGTAATTAAAGCAATTATAATGAGAAACTAGAACTCTCTTCACTAACAGACACTGAACAAAGGTGGATTGTCTGAAATTATTTGAATTTAATTTATCAATTTTGCAAATGCAATTCTATTTTCTTAATATTAATTTACAGAAAATTATAATTATGTTAAACAAGAAGAACTCAGAATCTAACAAATTCAATTATCCAATAAAATAATCTTAGCAATAAGAATTTTTCCCTTTTTTACACTTTATAATTATATTTTATTTCGTTAATTTCAAATTTTGAGAAGCATTTCTATAATAGGATACGTAAGAATCTTAGAGAAGTGCATTTTGGAGATAATTAGGATTTTTCTTTTTGAGAAGGCTTTGAAAAGACTTTTCTTAAATTTAATAAAAGATTAGTTAATCGCACTGATGAAATTAAGTCTTAAGAAAATTAAAGTAAATATATATTTGGACATGATTCAGGTTTGAGGAGAGTGAGAGATATTTTATAACTAAAATTTTAAAGTTAAGAAAGTATAAAGAGGAAGTATGTAATAGATAGGGGAAGCATATTCAAAATATTAATAAGTTTATAACAGTTTGAATATATCAATAGGTGTAAGAGTATGTATATTTTATTTTTATTTGCTTATTTAATCCTGTTTTTTTGAATATACAGAACCAAGTAGTCTTCAACAGACCTGAGAAGAAAAATTTTTATTAAATTCAAAAATATATAAGAATTTTTAGAACTTAAATATTTCATGATAAATTCGTAGCAAATTTAATTAAAATAAAACAAAATCATTATAGTAAAGAAGAATAGTGAAAACAATATATTAACTTATTATAAAAATATTTAAATGTGCTTTAATGATTTATATTATTCTGCAAAATCTAAATTAAAAATATGACTTATAGTGACCCATTCTTCAAGTGTATCTGAGACCAGGATAATCAATCGTATATTATAATAAACATTTTCTATTTTTAATTTATAACTTGCCTTGACGAATTGCTCCTTCTGCAATTATCATTTTTATCTTATCTTAGTTGCTTATTATCTATATACATAATAGAAGGAAACTAAATTTGAATATTTATATGTAAATTAGATTATTATTTTGCATATTTTAGTTGAGGGATCTGTTGCAGTCACCAATTTATAATTTTTTTATGTTGGACATTTATAGTTTAACTGCTAAAAATTAAAAAAAATAAAATTCCTAATTTATAATTCTAATTCTTTGTTTGGAATTGTAATTTATTTTCAACTAATTCCTCATATACATAAATATAGTAAATAAAAGGGTAAAAAAATATTTAAATTAATGAAGTGAAGGCAACTCCATCATCATCACGAACTTATATCATTTAAGTATTTAAAAGAAGATTGCGAAATATTCTTTATAAATATTTGGGAGTACCGTGAGTGATCCAATTCATTAGGAAGTTATTGCTGAATAAACAATCAAAACATATCAAACCAAATATAAATTAGTTTTGCTTTCATACACTACATTTTTATTAAATAGATTATTATTTATTAGATAATAATTAATTAAAAATGGATAAACTCAGTGATGTTTATCTATTTCAAATCCCATAATTAATCATTTGATCATTTAATCATTTGAGTATTTGAGTGAGCTTTTAAGTTAAAGTTTTTCTATTCTAAAACTTTTGTGATAGCGATATTCTCTGTGTTAATTGTCACACTATTGCATTTAAATAAAGTATAGAGATGTCCAAGCGAGCGAGCATCTTAACTCTTAGCATATCTGCGTATGAGATGGTCAAAAAACAAATTATATTAGTTAATCTAGGAGCAATCATGTTCATCATTTTACGACACTATTTTACAACTTCAGACTAATTTTTATTGTGCGTATCTTTTAAAGAGCTCTCATTTTATTTTTTAGAGTTTTTTTACTTAAGAAACAAAATCTCAAATCTCAGATTTTTAGAGTTGAAATTTAATTATAAATTGATTTTATTTATATTGAGGGGGAATCGATTATATCAAGGTCAAACACCTCTGGAGTTCTTGATCAAATAATTTATTTTGTCCATTCTATTATGACTAAAAACTTCACCACCTTAAAGATTATTTGCATAGAGAGGATAGCTTCTAGCAGAACTCTTTCTTTTATCTCTCCAGAAACGGGATTATTAAATAAATACATAAAAGGACTGTAGTAAATACCGCTGGTAGAAAATTTGAATCCGTCTTGGAGAATTCCCTCGTTTACGTATGTTCTCAGGAATTGGCAATCTTAGGTAGTTATAATTTGAGTCCTTATCATCTGTTACTCTGCCACCTATATTTAATCTGCTCAAAATAGAAAAATAATTCTAGTCAGGTCCTCATTTGTGAATTCGTATGGAATATAATCATAAAATTCATTTTTATATCTCTTTTTTATAAAAAATAAAAGCTAATGAATTTAATCGATTATTTTTTATATTAGGAAATATGATTGTTGATATTTATATAAGAACTGTTCGGAGCTTACAAATTATGAATGGTATAATGAAAGTGATCTCTGACTCCTTCATTCTCTGGGTGATTTTAAGATGTCTGCGATCTTAGCGTTCTTTGTGAGTATAAATGACCTTGGCTGACTGGGCATTCTGCTTTTCTTTTGGAGTTCGGGCATCTCTTGAGATACTCTCTAGACCGAAGGGGGTGATCGCGAAGTTCAATATCGTCACCTTCACAGATGTCTCACATAGAGTAAATAGAATGTTCTTAAAATATTATAGAATTTAGTTTGGACTCTATGATAGACTGAATTATAATGTTCATAATATAAATTCTTCTTATTCATTTTAAAAGTGCAATGAATGATTCGATCTTCATATTTAGCTTCAAGATCTGCTCTGAACTTAGCGGTGAATGCTCCCTTACTAATTTAAATATAATGATGTAATTTTATGGCATTTCCAATCAATAAAAGTTTTTTCTCAATCAATTTTTAAAACTCAAAATATGAATTAAAGTCCATTCTAAAAATATTTGTGCATGACTTTTTATTCATTTTCTAAAAGAAAGTATTAATTATAGTAGATACATTTTATTTGATGGAATTTTTCCTTCTCCAGAAACATAGCCCAAATTGTGTCATCATTTATCAATTACTTTTAAGTATATAATTTTAAGATTAAGAATGTGTTTTATTAACTCATAGAGTAATAAATAAGTTGCTTCATGATGTCAGGGCTATCTATTCACATATAATTTCTAATTTCAAAATTAAAGAGTGTTAAATTCCTCTCGTTGATTTCGTCAAACTTAGTGGAAAAAGAACTTAATTTAATGTGCAATCTAATCAAAATAATTAAATCTCCTTCTCAATAATGCTAGAGTGCTTGCCCACATTTAATCTTACTATATACTATAGTAATTAGAGGAGCATAAATAATCATTTTCAGCAAAATCTATAGTTATCTGAAGGGTAAATATAAAGACAAGAGAACAGATCATTGGTGAGATGGTGCTAATTAGATGCTAATTAAGACTAGAGCAGGTTGGAAAGAAGTATCCCACAAAGAATCAAGATAAGCAAAGTTTAAAATGTTGAAATAGACTTCTCTTTGACATGAAGATAATTTATTTTCAGAAAGCCCTTAAGGGTGAGGTAGTCATGAGTGAAGTTCAGAAAGATTATTACATTTAAATCTTAACTCCCAAAGTGTTCTGGATCTCAGGATTGAATCCATATTTATTTTGTATTTATCTTTTGTCAAAATTAAATTGAAATTGAAGTAGCTGGAGATGCAACAGCAAGATCTTCTTTGACAAAATTTTTAATTTATTTATTTTTCAGTTTTCAAAGATGGAGTTGGACATCTTTTCTAGCTAAAATATATTTTGTTTTCTACATTTTCAAATTAAATCCTAAATCATTTATTTTTGTTTGATATTTAGTGATTTCATCAGATGTCTTTTTAGACTCATTTATTTCTTTCCTTTTTGGTTTATGAGTTTAATATTTTAAGCCTTATTCTTAAATTTGAATCTTCTGGCTTGAAACTCTATTTTTGTTGCTGAATGCTAATCTAAGTATAGGATGGATCTAAAGGCAGGATAAATACCGAGTCAGAGGATAGACCTTCGACCCGGCCGTGTGGTCTAGTAGCTATGATTCTCGCTTTGGGTGCGAGAGGTCCCGGGTTCAAATCCCGGCTCGGCCCTCACTTTTGATCAATCTTTTACTTTTGAATTCAAATGTATTTACATTATGAGTAAAAATATATTGAGACTTCTAAACCAGAAATGATCTTATTGGCTCTGTCTAGTATTTGCTGTTGGAGACTTGCTTCGAGTTCTAGTTTCTCTCTGTACATTCTCTCTAAGCTCTCAATCTTCTCTTTATAACTTAATGAGTATTTGATCTGAGCTTCTTTCTCTTCTCGGCCAAGTTAGCTCTCACAATTGCAAGCTTCTCGTTCATTTAATGACTTTGAGTCTTATTATATAATAAATGCAAGCTACTACTATTATCCAATAAGGCATTGAAATAACACCAATTATAATTAAAAACGAATGGATTGTTAAGTAGAGTTTGATCTAGCAGAGATCGAATAATAAAACATGTATTTTCTATATTTCCATACCGAGTACGACAGCAGGTGTGTTGTGTTAATTATACTCAATTCGCCACGATCTCTTTCTCTTGATCTTTTAAATCCGTGCACAAATATCATATAAAGTATTTTAAAAAAGATTTGAAATGAATATCCTCAGACTGTTACCTATCCTCTACCCACACCAAGGAGAGAATAATCATTAAAATACAGCAGTTGACCAGTGATGGGAACTTACATTTATCATAGATAATCATGTGGATGTTTCTCTTAACTTATTACCTTTCCACATACGAAGCATACCATCATTCAATTATGACTAGCTTCATCTAGTCTTCAAAAGTTAACAATTTAATCTTAAAATATTTCAAATTAATCTGCTTATTATGAAAATTCATACATCATTTGGAATTTGAATTATCATAGCTACTGGAGGTCCATAGACTCCCTTTCTTCTCTTTTCGAATTTATCATCTAGATAGTCCTGATTTAAATGTACAGTCTGAGCTGAGAAGGTCATAGCCAAGGTTTAATTACAACAATTTATAGTTCTTGTATGTTGACACTCTTTCCGACTCCAGTTGGTCCTACTCATAAAATAAACTCACTGATCCAAAATTGAAATTGTATTTCAAAATGATCTTCTAAATGGCTTTAAAATGAAGCTTAAGGATATAACAAAAGAGAATGATGTTTTCGAACAGTGGAAGGTCATATAAATACAAATTTATATGAACCTAATTTTTAATTTAAATTATTAATTTGAGTTGATCTTCGTTCATGTCTGGATTAGTTAAATATCAATTGTATGGAAGCTCAGTACAGTAATATTTAGCAGGGTTCATTACTTTTTGAATATAACTTCATCTTGATAAGTGATTCTTCGAATATGATCTCAGGGTCATAGCCAAATACCTGAAAAGCACCAACAGCTGTTATGCAATAACAGATAGCACTTCACACTATAATTGAGATTCAAAGCTCCCATTAGAGTCTTAAAATTTACCTAGCCATAGGGGAAGTTTGTCTGCACGCACTTTACAAAAAATATGAAACGCTATCGAGAAGAACGTTTCTAACTGAGAGTTTAATTTTTCTATTAAAAAAATAGTGGATTTAACTATTCGTAACCATCTTGTTAAGAGACTTTTCAATGTGATACTACTTAAGTAATTTTTAGATTATTTTTTCTCCAACTTCTTCGCATACATCTAAGTATTTGAGCATACCAGCATCGATTACAATATTAAACTGATGTTAATATTTGGTAATTTATTTTACAGAGGTGAGAGTGAATCCTTCGGCAGGTCTGATATCAAACTTTACTTTACACGAAGAATTAAATATTTGTAAGGTAGTTCTTCTTCATGGTCTCAGCAATCTTTGTAATTTTTGGGTAGTCTCTATCTCTGAAGTATCTCAACACAGCAGATACAGTTTTGTTTGCTTGATCGAAAGTGTTGTCTAGATCAACCGCATTCATAATTAAATCCAGTCTAGTGTAAACAATATGAGTATAAGAATGAATTGTACAATATATTTATATAAATGGTTTAGTCCTTTTGTTCCTTGCCAATATTTTACTTGCTTTGATTGTAGAGACGAGACTGCTCGATGCAATATTATTTATCTCCTCATACCTATTTAGGTCGTCAAACGTGTGGAACCCTCCAACTGTGATGGCCAAATTATAAATATATTCCAAAAATTTGGTTAATTATAATATTACCAGCAACTAATTACACTCTGCTCTAATCTCGATCATGTAATCTTTTATACACAAATTGCTAAATTACTTAGAAAGGGAAATCATGTTAAGGGATAGGAGTCATTCCAAAGTAAGGGGTGACCTTTTTATCTAATTATAAAAAAACATCAACTCTACTGCTCAGAGTCAAGTTCGGGAAGTTCAGAGCTAGTAGGCATGTTGTCGATGAAAAATAACTAATCTATATCAGATTGAGCGAAGATTCTAGGGTCCTCGGCGTTAAAGAGCAGAAAATTTATTCTATATCAAATTATAAGTAATTTTTTTATTGTTGACAGAATATAATTCTTTTGAAACTATAGTTTTCCAAAAATTATGTAACTAAAATTATTTAAAAACAAATTAAGAATTTTCTCCACAATGTAGTTTTGGACTGCAAATATGGAGATTAAAAAATTTAAAACTATTCAGCCTTAATTTACAAATTGTTTCATGAATCTTCTGGAAGGATTTGTTGTTCTGAATGAAGAAGTTATCGAAGCCTATAAATAAGAATCTATATAGACATGGCAAAGAGTTGTTTATAAGTCTCAGCCCATTCTAGTTCACCCAGCAGTCAGTTGTGTGTAATTAATTTCATGAAACACAGAGGAAAGTCAAGTAGTATCTCCATTCATCAGGATCAATCAGGTTAGTTTTACTGCTAAGCTTTTCGAACAAGCTAAAAGAAATGTATTTCAAAGTGAAGTGGTCATTCAGGAACTTAATTCTATGCTCTGCCAACTTTAAAAATGCCATTTAAAGACTATCCAAACAGATTTGAGAACCACTATAGTGAGTACTGGTACATAGGATCAATAACTGCCAAATCGATGATAGTGAAGAAGAGGATGGAAGCGCGATAAGCGACTGGTCTATAGATTTCTCTAGTTCTATCAATCTCCTTTTCAGTGATCTCTTATAATTTACTAAGGTGATTTCATCAGATTTAAATGAAGACTCATCGAGAAAGGATATAAGATATATCAGTTACTGCTATATTTCTCAGGAGAGTAGTGAGGATTTGGTATTTCTTTGGATTGATATAAGCTTTTATTGTAAGGGATGGATTTTTCTCCTAGCTTTAAACTACCAGATTTGTCGACCTATTTCAAGAGAATAGGCTCTTAATTTGGGGGTCCATATCTTCACCCACGTTTTCAATCAAAACCCATTTACCGAATGATATCATCTTATGAAAAGACTCTTGATAAACTTATTGGCTTGATTCTGAGGATCAATCATCTATATTTATGATTGCATTTTCAATGGAAAGGTTGTCATTAGGTTTATGAACTTCTAAAAATCTTTTTCTATCATCTCAACTTAATCAAGCAAAGACTTCATTGATATGTGCTCCATACAGTCGATCTTTAGAGATTAAAATTGTTCCATAGAGCTTCAATTAAAATTTAAGGTGAATGCTCCAGCAATTTTTACTTTGCACCAACCAGGCAGTTTCCGAATTTTACCTATCTAATCTTCCTACTGTTTGAGTAAAAAATATCTACTATGAAGCTCTGTCTAGCTTTTTATAGCAGTCATTAATCTGCTATTGGAGAATCTTTTAAAACTTCTCTTCGACTTCCCTGAGCTTAAATTACAGAACCTTGAGTCTCTTTGGATTAACGATTTTCAGAAAAATGAACTCTGAATCATTAATTCCTTGTCAAAGTCTATCATCTTCTACATTTTAAAAGTCCTGGATTGTTAAAGTTTAATAGATCGAAGTAACCATTGGTATCACCATCGACTTTAATTCAATTACTCTTTGCTTTTAGTCCCATCATATAGCAAGATATTAAGTTTAATATGTGTAGGCTTCTTGATAGAGCTCATAACATAGAAGTCGTCTTTCTTTATAAGTGATCTAATTCATACCCTAAACTCTAGATGCCTCTTCTAGTAGAGGAGTGTATATAAGCTCTAGTTCTGCCTCAGTCTTTAGAGTTTCGGCCTCGCTTTTAAATTGCCTCCGCCTCATCCTTCGCCACTTTATATTTTAACTTTCTCTTGATCAGCGTCAGCCTTATTTAAATATATGATGGTGCATTGTCTTTTCCACATCTTTCTTTGTGACCTCCAACTCTGGTGTCATTTATAAGTGCTCCTTGAGTTTTGCGATTTCAATAGCGGCTTCTTCAAGGACTAATTTATCAAATTTTGAAGTACTTCAATAGTCTGTTCTTCTAGAATTCAACTTCCTTTCTCTTATCAAAGAGAATAGTCTTGTACATGCTAAGCAGCTCTAAGAAAGAAGAATATCAGAATAGTTTCTTCTTCTGAGTTAATCCAGGAAAAAATTATCTTTAATAATCCCAAACAATCATATAAATACATCTGCACGCATGGTTCTAAATAGCTTAGGATACACACATTAAAAAGACAGCAGTAATCAAACGTATCTAAATAAGGAACTTTCTTATTCTTTATTGAAAATTTCTCCAAGAGGAGACATAGCGATAATCATATCCTCAAATTCTTAACTCTACCGAGATAGCCATAATTATTTCATCCATGCAAACTAATTTACCAACTTTGTAAATGGGTTCGAAATCTTCAGTCTTGTAAAGACTTGGGACATCTCCGGAGTTTAGGATATTGTTAATGTCTTCTAACATTTGCTCGTTGATGATTTTGATAAATTTCAAGTAAGGTTTTAATCGCAAGCATCTAAGAACATGACTAGCTTAAAATGATTAAGTCTTCACTGTGGAGTTGTAATCTTCTAAGTATTCCTCTAAAAATAAGTTTATTTATCTTTGAGGTTCTCTACTTGCTAATGAAAAATATTATCAACATCTCAGAAATAGGTAGTCACCAAAGATTAGTCTTTCGGCATTGAAGATTTCTTTTTATAATTTCTCATTTTAAAAGTAGTAAGCTATCTAGCCATTCTCTTTTACAATTAATAAACTCTAAATCTTAGTTAAATTTCTTTTTCAATTTCTGAATAAATCTTATAAAATCTTATTTGTCCATGCTAAGGATGTCGTTTATAAACTTGTAGAAATATAAATTTATAGATAAAGTTCGTGCAATACGATGGTAAATTAGTTAAATGCAACCTAGATATAACTTTTTCTTAGTTCAAATATGAAAACTTCAAATAAAAATCTAACTCAACACAAATATAAAGACTTATTCATTTAGCCAAAGCTCTAGCCAAATAATGTGGTTAAAATGACATCATGGTTGCGAAATTCTTCAAGGGTCTAGCTAGTGCAGGAGCCTGGCTATTTTATAATTAAGAGATGTTAACGTTCCCAAGTTCTTGAAAATACTTTATATAGGGCTATATCCAAATCATAAGTTCTCTCAACAACTCTTGTGCACATTACAACCTCCAACCTGTTGATCAATTCATCATAAAGATTTAAAATCGGATTTATAATTTGCTCCCTCTCACAAATGAGACTAAATGAACACTGTACTTGATGATAATAAGAAACTTTGATTATTTAGCAAATTATCACACTTACAAATAGGATGACTATGATGTTTGAGGTCAAATATACTTCTATAACGAAAACATGGAACCTGCTTCACTAACATTAGAGCCCCTAGTTAAGTCTTGATTGAACTCAATTATTTATTCCTAAGGTTAAGGAAAATAAGAATATAGTTAATCGTCTACAATTCCTCTATGATAATTTCTACTCTTTTAATTTCAGTTAAGAAAGAACTTAATTGAACCAGTGAAAACTGTAGATAACAATATCGCTTAAAGCTCTATGAGAATCTTAGATTGCTTCCTTGCTAACTACGTTGAAAACGAAATAAAGAAAGTTTCCAAGGATGAAATTGCTAATCTTGAGTCTATGAAATCCATGTCTATTGCAGCTGTTTGTTTATGCTACTATTTGGTCTATCGGATGTACTTCAACTTTAGAAGGAAGACTAAAGTTCAGTTCTTGGTTCAGAGAACGTCTATAATCTCTCAGTATCGAATTCCCCGAGGAGAGATTGATATTCGATTACAAATTCAATACTACTTTATTGAGTGGATATCATTAAAAGTAAAGTTTATATTTTTAACTTTAATTCAAGAAAATAGCTTTCATCTTTTATTCTTATAATTATTCATTAAAATCTCAAATAATTATGAGATTTTATTGTTTGTGGTTGTTAAATTTGATTAAATCTTAGTTTATCTTATTAAATAATTGAGTGGTAGTATTGGAAAGAAACCATTGCTGAGTACTAAATAGACATAAAAGTGAGTTTCAATGAAATCTTGGTTCCCACGGTGGACTCTATCAGAATGAAACATATGATCAAGTTCTTAGTCCTTCAGGGCAAGCATTGCCTTACACCAGGACCAACTTTCACCATTTTGAATCCAATAGATAATAAATTAGATTCTTAAAGTATCATACGGATGGTATGATCGCAAGAGCAAGGAGAAACCTAATATGTAAATCTAGGCCTTATGAATGCAATATATTAGTGGAAGAAGTGAGATCACTATTATTCTACTAGTTTATTCCATTATGACTTACACTTTAAATATTATTAGAAAAAATCTATCCACACCATCTTCTATACAATCATCACCGGCTTCTACTATAATTTCTCATCAGATGTAAAGAATTCGCTAAACAACCTAGTTGAAATGACACTAAGAGTTTATGATAACGTGCTTTACGGCAGATTAAAGCCTACTCCAAACAAGTCTCATTACAAATATAATAAGTATTAGAGACATTTCCAGAATCTTCTAGGGACTTTGTAATGCTTCAAACAAGCTCACTATAGAATGCCAAAAAGGGACAATTATTGCCGTTTTAGAATAAGAAAATGTTTGCGATCACGTCTCTTGATAGGAAATTATATTCAGACAACCTCTCGGAAACGCTCTCTTTGCTTATCTTATTTCAAATCATCAAATGAATTATCCTTAATGGCAATATAATTAACAAAATTTGCATGGAGAAGTGACGAATTATGTATTTGTTTTCTGGCTATCTCAAAAAATTAATCAGTTTATGAGCTATACATGTTTCAAATTATTGACTGCTGTACAATTGATTGGTTCACAGAATGGCCTGAGGAGGCTCTCCTTGTATATGATTGTAAGCTGAGGATCTTGGACTTGGTAAATTCCTGGAACCATGCGTTTTGAATGATTTAATCAGTCAGTAGAAAAGAAATCAATTGAATTCCTGGATTAACTCATGCAATAAAGGTGTAATTTTATAGATGAGCTTTTATCTATTGTGTTTAAAATTTGGAGCACATCGACAAAATGACGCTAAGATTAGTAGATTTGTAAATGCACGAATTGTCTCACGATAAGGCTGTTGCTAAAATAGGAAAAAAGAGGCAACTTAACAAGAAGCAGAGGCCGAAAAACATTTATAGATGCGAGCTTAGCAAAGCCACTCCTTTTACATCTTATCGATCTAGAGTGCTAAAGGAACTCAAGAAAGACTAAAATATAGAGTTTTCAAGCCTATGATTATCTACTTACTTGTTACTTCGATCTTAATAAAAAACATTCTATTTTTAAAAAAATAAAAATAAATAGCAGATTAGATAGGGAATATGGACTATTGATCGGAAACTGCCATTTTGGTGCAGGAATGGTCGCCTATGCTAGAGCTCATGATATTTCAATGGAGAGATGGCATTAAACAAAACAAGATCGAATCAAGTTTTGTAATGTCTAATGACTTTTATAAAAGATTTGGACTGCTGCCTCACTTCCTAATGACAAGATATTGCAATCATCATGTTCAAGTCAAGAAGATGGCCTCTCATGATTGATCCTATAATTATATCATATGATTTACTAATATATAACTGATCTTACTCTTATATAAGTTCATAAATAACAGCTTCAGATTCTTTATGACTACAACTATACCAATCGTATGTCTTTATCCTGAGACATCTGTGATTGTTAATTCTGTCTAGAGGAGTAAATGCTCAATCAATTCGTATCTCAAAACTGTATTCAAAAGAAGAAGGACACTATCGTCTAGCAGAATTAAAGATAAACCAAGGTCCTCAGAGAAATTGAAGATAAGATTCTTGAGGGACTCACAATTATTACAAGAAAGACATCTTGGAAGATGATGAACTCATTAAGGTACTCGATGATACTCTTGATATTTAAATAATTTGTATTAACTTTGAGTCTGTACGAGAATATTTGCAGAAGCTTGTTTGAAAAGCACAAGTTGTTGTTCTCCTTCATTTTGACTGTTTAAATTTAAACTCTTCGGAAATCACGAGATTGATCCCCATTTATACTACTTGGCTGGACCTGCGGGAGAAATTGAAATCGCCAAGAACCCAACTAACTGGCTGGGTAATAATCTTACTCAAAATCCCATGTCTAAGTTGCCAGTGCTTAAGGCTTAATCTTAAACAAATACAAAGCCTTCAGAAGATATTTGACCATCCAGAGCCACATAATCAACCTTATCAAAATTTGCGAGAGTGGAACAAGAAACTAAACTCTCTCCAGAAGATGATCGTGCTCAAGTCAATCAGACCAGATAAGATCACACTTGCATTCAATATGGAGTCTCTAATTGTGGAGAAGCTAGGAAGAGAGTTCATTGAACCTCCTACCTTCAACCTAGCTAAGAGTTTCAAGGATTCCTCTGTATTTTAAATTAACTCTGATTTTCGTGCTGAGTCCAGGATCTGATCCAGTTGCTGATTTCATTAGATTCGCTGAGGAGATGAATATGTCCAAGAAACTTACTCTTATTAACTTATCTCACTAGGAAACATAAATGCATAAGCGTACAAGAGGTGGATGGGTACTCCTCATGAACTGCCACTTTCGAAATATAAATGAGAACTTGGATGACAGCAATCTTTTAATTTAGATATTATTTATATTTCGAATCACAGAGACTTCAGACTGTGGCTCACAAGTATGCCCAAATTAAATATAATAAACATGAATAAAATTGATTTATATTTTGTTGATTTAGGTCATGGAGCCCTTCATCCCGATCCCAGGAAAGCCACAATATTTTCTTTAAAGTTTAGAATTTAAATTTTAATAGTTTCTTAGGGCATCGATTATTTGATATGTCAGACTGGCTGCCACTAGAGCCTTTTTGACTGTAATAATGGCTAGAGTATGGAATCGACCCCGCTACTGGAAAATTGTTTACTTATGATTGAGAGAAACATCTACTCCGGCACTTGGGATTCTTACTTCTATATTTTGAGGATTTATGCGGACTCTTAGATAAGATACAACTTTTTCATCGCTAATTCTTTAGGAGCAGTAGCATAGAATTCTACAAATGGCGAGTGTAATTTATATTAAAAATCAGATTTAACACCAGAGAGACTGGTTGGGTCGGAAGACTTTACACATATAATCTGAATAAATTTATATTGAGCCTCTTTATGAGTACGTCAAGACATTTTCCAAGTTTGAAGGGGATTAAATTTCAAAATTAAATATTATATGGCATAATCAATTTGAATGAGAAATAACTTCTCAATTCTAATAACTATTTTAAAATAATTTAATGAACCCTGGTTATGCTGGTCGTACTGAGTAATTTAATAATTAGCAGAAAAGATGGTCACCACATTCAAGCTTACTCTATTATACGTAATCAGGATTATAAATATTAATAATTATTTAAAATGCAAAAGAAAAGCTTTATCTGGTTAAGATGCGTTTGTGAAAACAATTAGAACCCTAAGTCTATCACTATGGGACTTCATTAGCTAAAATAAGATGGAGTCCTAGCAAAGTTGGTTCTGGAGAATTATCAAAACTATTTTAATTGCTGTGAATTCAATTAAATCATTTTTAAGTGAAATTTAAACGCATTAAGCCTACACCTGCATTTTCCATAAGTATGGAAATCTCTTTCATATTTTTTGTGAAAGCAAAGAAGACTAACTTGGGCAAAGTCGAGTGAGTATTTGACAAGGAGAACATGCCTGAGGCGACCGTGAAGAGGGTCAACGCCATCCTAAACTCAGAGGACTTCACTCTGGACAAGGTGAAGGCTGCTTCTCAAGCCCTGGTGGCCATCCACAAGTGGGTGAGCGCCATGATGCAGTACCACGAACTACTGAAAATCATACACTCAAGGTCGCAGAAATGAACGAAAAAGAATAGATTTTATCTTATGATTTTTTATCCTTACCACCCATTTTAATTAATAAAAAGAAACTAGAATCTATCTCACTAGGAATTTTTGAACAATAATCATATAAATAATTACAGTTACAAAGCCATAGACAACAAGGACTTTGAATTCTTATAGGAGAAAAAAGTTTGGAGCTATTGGCTGGAACATTCCATCATGGAATATATCTCTATAAAACTCATTCCTTATTTTATTATACTGGCAAAAGAATAAATAATAAATCATTAAATATGAAAGTATTTTAATTCAGAATGTGTCTCCAGGTTGAATCAACAGAAGGATTGTATTACTTATAAATTTTAATTTGTATTAATTTAGCCAGCTGTGGTGAGATTTGAACCAGTTATTCTAATTTAGTTCCCATAAATAAATAGGTTTTATTTAAGCTTCTCTATCTCAACAGGGATTTCAGAAATTATTGTGTTAAATATATCATCATATCTACTTTAACATTTATGTGCGATGAGCTTTATCTCCTTCTCAAATAAGAAAATGAAACAAATAGTAAGTCTTATTTAAAGAAGATGGAGACAACAATGCTCTCTAACATTTAATGCAATTTAATTATCTTAGAGTTTTTATATGACTACTCATAACTTATATATCGATACTTACACAACCATAACACCTAACTATATCATTTGACATGAAGATCAGTCTCGCAAACGTTCAGAAAATAATAATCTAAATGTTAATCAACATCTATAGGAACAGATTTACTTCTTAGCTTAATTAGCTTAATGGATATTAAAAAAGTAATTTGACTTTAATGCAATCCTTTAAATCAATCAATTTTATAGCAACAAGAACTGATGACATATGAGCTGCCTGAATAATAAGCAGTATGATTGTGATCTTCATCGATGACATGAACATGCCAAAGAAGGAGGAGTATGGAGCACAACCACCTCTTGAACTCCTTAGACAGTGGATGGATCATCACGGATGGTACTATATCGAAAAGCAATTTGCAATTTTAAACAATTATTTTGAGATTGTGATTTATTGGTAGATAGCTTACTGCTCTCAGAAGCTGAGAAATTAATCTAAATAACAATAGTGGTGACTACATGCAAGGCATTGATGTTGATTCAACACTAATACAATCAAAGATTTTGTCACAAGGATAGAGGAATACCTATCTATTAAAATATAAAATACTTGAGGAATTAATTTTAACTGTGAAGATCCTCTTCGGAAATAACTCAATATAAGACATTATAAATTAAAGTACAATCAAATACAAGTATAAAAGCTTCATAAGGTAATAAATAAATCATAAATTTACAACTCTTTTAAGCTTAAGGTCTCAAGTTAGACTCATTATAAATGCATTTATGGTTATAATTTGATATGTCTACTTGATAATTTAAATATCTTGATAACTTAAATTCATTGAGGGATATTAAAAATATAGATTTTAGGTTTAATCATATATTGAAGAACTGCCACTTGGCTACCTCATTCATGCCCAAGCTAGAACATATCGTTGAGAACTTGTATTTTTCTAATTTTAGTAATGGACTAAAAATTTGGAACTTTGCTTTTGTAAGAGAGAACCATTTACCTGCAAGCAATATAATGATGTATAAAAAGCTGGAACATTCCATACGATTATAAAGTCTGACTGTGAGTAGAAGACAGCTAAAGATATTCGTGGAGGATTATGATATATACAGTATGATAAATCGGAGCAGAAATCAACTATGGTGGCATGCAAATTTAAGACTCAAGATATATACCTATCTTATTTTGGCTATTGAATACATCAAGTCTCTACCACTTAATCCTGCTCCTGAGGCCTTCGGACTACATGAAAACGCAGAAATCAACCCCTAATAGAACACAACTAGAGTTCTTATCATTTATCTATGCAACCAAGAGCTTCCAGTGGATCTGGAAAGACAACACAAATATAATTCAAGAGATGGCTCAGTATTACTCAACAATATTTAATTAAAATAATTTTTACATATTATAATCAAGAAAGGTTTCATGAGGGTTTTTTAAGATCAATTAAATTATTCAGTGTAAATATAGCTGAGAATTTAATAAAAAAGAGAATTAAATAAGATATTAAATTAAAATGGGATAAATCAGTGGCAGTTGAAGTGTGTCCAATTTAAATAATCATTACACCATTCGATTCAGCATAAGTAAAGTAAAGTAAAATTTAGGGAATATAAATAATAATCAATTTAAAAACCAGCACTTATTTAGTACTAGTTAATAAATCGTATTACTATCCAATGTTTAAGGAATATAAAAGTTGTTCAACAGTTTCTTGCTTCTTCTTATTCTTGAGCGACTTCAAATTTCCTATATTTGCTGGGATCTGTCTCCTTGTTTGCTCTGCTTTCAGCTTTTCCCTGTTTACTCACTGCTATCTTCTTGCTCCAGGGTTATTTGTTCTTTCGTCCTTTTCTTTTTGTATATTCGGCTTCCTCCTTTTTCCTTCTGGTTTCTATTTGACTTCTTCTTTTTCTTTGAGTATTCCTCTTTCTCCTCTTTCCTCTCTTAATTGGCTTCTCATTTCTCTCCTTCTCTATCTCTTTTTCTTCATCCAGGAACTTCCTCTTTTATCTTGCGTTCAGTCTTGTACTATTGTGTGTTGACTGGTATGCTTGCGTTTTATTTACTCTGTGTGCAATTTTGTCCTCGTTTATATTTCTTTCTTATTTTTCTTCTACATCTACTGGCTGTTAGGCTTCTTTGAAGTCTTTCTTCATCATTTTTATTTATGCAAGTATGTCAAATTGTTCCTTTTCCATTTTAATCTCCTTTGCCACCATTAGTACTTTCTCACTCAGTCTTATCAATTTCTTCTACATTTGTTTATCTTAATTCTCCATTATTATCTTGTATTTCTTCCCCAAGTATGCTCTCATGTAGTGTTTCTTTGATCATTTCATTTTGGAGCGTCCTCATTATTTTTTGCTCTAGTGTGTCCCAGTCTGTGTTTATGATTTTGTTCCTCCTTGCTATTCCTATTATGTTTCCCATCCTTGGGGTCTCCCATAGTAGCTGCGATCTTATTTATTCATTCATAGCTATTTGTAGTGGACCTGGCTATCTTGCGCCTTTCTTTTATAGCTTTTTACTCTTGAGCTTTTGCTCCTGTGCTTGTTCCAGTTACTATTGCTGCTGTTCTTTTTATTCCTCTTCTTTAGCTTCTCCTTATTTGTTTTCTTCCTCTGCTGGGATCAGTGTCAGTCTTACTTTGTGATTTATTTGGTTTAGTGGATTCATTAGCTCATCATATATCTGGTTGATCTTCCTCGTTATCCCTATTACTTTTGTGAGATGATCTAATGGGTGAATTCTGATTAATTATTTGGACCACCTTGTATTATTTTCTTAGCTCCTCTATTCTATTTACTTGCTCCATATCTGAGTTGCATATCATGAAGCACTCTTATAGGTGGTTGATTGATGCTCTCTTTCTTCCGCATGGGCATAGGATGAATTGCCCTTCTTAAACCCCTTGCGATCTTCCCCATGCCTTCAGTATTTATATTACTTCCCTTCTATATGCTGTCATGATCTTCAAGTTTATCTTTTTCCTCCATTTATTCCATCTTATATTCATCTCTGCCTCTGTGGGTTGGCTTACGTCTGAGAATAGTAGTCTTGAGTCTACTTCGCATCTCTTTGCTAGTCTTCCGATTCAGCATAAAATTCTAAGAACTTTTTATCCTTGCAACTTTTATGTGGGAGCGCTCAGTCAAGAGTTATAGAATGCGCGAAGCAGATCTCACTGCTGAGAGGTGCTAAGAAGATTATAAAAGTAGAAACTCATATTAATTTTTGATTCTCTATCTAACAAGCTACAGATCAGGAGGTGAATCTGCTATTTCAATTGACACGAAGTTGCAACTGTCCATTTATTATTTTAACCAATCACCGATTTTAATTAAAACTCCTACTATAATTGGTTCAGAAATAATTCTGAGATTTGATAAAAGATAGTTTTTTGAAACAATCATAAAATTACAATATTCTATAATGAATTACTGATTGACCTAGAGTACTTTAAAATATATCCCACTTCCTATGAGGAATCTATGAATACTGTACTCTTCCAAGAATGCGTAAGATACAACAGACTTCTTTTATACACTAGAAAGAAAATTATATTGAGTGAAGAGCTAGAAAAGATAAATAGGATATCCATCTTTGATAACTTAGTGCCCAAGACATGGCAAGACAAAGGTTTCCTATCTTTGAAGCCACTTGCATCTTGGATTCAAGATTGCAACGACCGTATCAACTTCCTAATATTCAGGTACTCCCAAATATAATGAGTGAAACTATTTGGATCTCAGGATTCTTCTTCCCACAGGCTTTCTTGACCGGAACTCTGCAAAACTACGCACGTAAACACGTTATCGCTATCGACAGACTTGCATTCAAATACGACATCTAGGACGACAAAACTTACAAAGATATTAAGGAGAAGCCAGCGGATGGCAAAAATATTAATACAAGCTTACTTAAATGTTTATAATGGGCAATAACTTTCTCTCTTATTTATAATGGGTGCTACATATACGGAATGTATATTGAGGGCTGCAAATGGAACTACAGAAACCACTTTAGATATTTAAGACCCCAAGAAGTTATTTACAGACCTCCCACTTCTACTATTAATCCCGCAACAAGACAGAGTTGCACCAAAATCGGTAAATTAAATTTTAAGCAATTAAACTTATTATAGGGTATCTATAACACTCCAGTCTAAATATTTTTGTACTATGATTTAAATATGATGAAATGAATTGAGTGTACAAGGTGCTTTCAAGAGCCGGTACATTGTCGACAACGGGTCACTCGACCAATTTCGTGTTTATTTTTAAAGAGGAGTTGCCTTCGGACGAGAAAGAGGACAAATGGATAAAGGCAGGCGTGGCGGCTTTCCTTGCACTGAGGTACTGAGCAGTGGGGGAGGCACGACTGTCGAGCTAACTCATACCCCTTAACAAGCTAATTGAAATGTAGATTTGGACTAGGTGCGTCTCTGCAATACGAATTGAATCACAAATATTCATAATGAGAGAGCTTAGTCTTCTACATTTTTCTTATATTATAATACCTTTATTATTATATATCAACCATTTTTCCCACCTTTATCCTTATAAACTAACATACAAAGTCAATATCACAGATTAAGAATGCTATTTTTTGTATTTGATAATTTAAGATGGATATATTGAAATTGAATAATTGTTATTTTATTCACTTTCTGATAAATTTAATATCTCTCGAGAAAATTATTTTTAATTCTAATTTTGCTTTCACGTTTAGAAAAGAAGTTGTGAAATTAATAAAAATTAGAGATATTTAAATATGAAAAGTACTTCTAAAACAGCATTTGGAACTATGACATCAGGCTTGAACACCACTAACTCATCAGGCCTTCCCAAAAATCTTTTTAAATTAATAAAACTATATTAAATTAAATGAAGATATATCTTTTGAACAAAAAGAACATGTAAGACAAAGACTATGCTAATTATAGAGTATTGTAAAAATAAATTAATTTTTGAAATTATTACAATTATCTCAAAATAGAAGATCATTTCTTTATAAGTTTAAAATTTACTTATAATTCTGAGATAAATACCTTTTTATTTACTTAAGAATTTTGTTGGACAGTGAAAGGTTTCATATTAATTTATCTTCTTGAGAGAGAATCGCTTAGTCTCAAAATATGTCAATAAATATTTTTGAGATTAAATTTGTGAGACTCAATTCTTTTTAATTTGATAATTGAAGTGAATCTAGAATATAAGGCTCAATCATTTAAAGTTGATAACCCAAATCGTTATTTAAGTTTTAGCTGATAAATATAGGAAACAGTCGGACATCATGATTGAAGAAACCAAAATGATGGAGGAGAGACTAGAGGTCGTCAAGCAAATGATGGAAAAGGAAAAAGCAAAGAGGGAAATCATGAAGGCCACAAATCATGGAACCATGTGGCGTTCAGCAACCACCAAGCACTCAATTAATACCTACTCCGAAACTAGTCTCATTATAAATTTAAATGGTGCTTAATCACTACAACTAAAAGCAACCTAACCTTCCACCAACCTCTCTCATCCTAAGGGACGATTCAACTTCCACTGCAGAGAGCAACACGCAAATGAGAAAAACTAACTAACTTCCCAAGAGTAAAGCAACAGTGAAGAAACCATAACCAAATGACGTTTCAGGCTTCATTAACACTCATGAGCTTAAGAAGGGAACACAAACAAGTGAAACTGAAATTATCGCTCAGAATTTCAACTCTTATTTTTATAACTCAAACTTAAAGAGTCAAAATAGTCAAAATTAGAAATCATCCAACGCAGCTGGAAATTTGAATAAGGCGTTGCAATAGTAGACTTCCGCATATTCAGAAGTGGAAGAATTCCTCTCTTTAAGTTAATTAAATTAATCTCGGAATTGAAAATGAGCAAATATGTGGAGGATTTTTTGGACAATCAAAACTTTTAATTTGTAAATAAAGATATATTTTTCTTCTTAAGATTTGAATGGAGTGGAAAGGACTTAGAAACTATTTTAGAACTTGATGAAAAGCATTTGGAGTCAATGGGGATCGCTTTGGGTCATAAACTTAAAATATTGAAAAGAATCAAGGACATCCGAAATGAAAAAGGAATGGAAGTTCCACAAAGCAGGCAGGGACAAAGAAGCAATCTAGTTAATACAGATGACTAGCCTTCATATTTTGAGATTAATCATAAATGGAAATTATGAAAACAAGTACTTTATACTCTAATTATCTTTTATATTAATTAAAACTTTATGGATATAAGTAATCATGGAAAGCTTTAAAAAATAATGTAAATTATTAAGGCCTCAGAAGCAAAGTAGCCTATCAACTGAACAAGAAGGTGAAATGAGTTTTATTTTTAGCAAAACTGGCAAGCTAAAAAAGAAGGTAGCATTTGCAGATGAGACTCAACCTGCAACCTAGTCAGAAAATAAATCCCCTCAAAAGTAAAAATCTATTACTTTTGTTATCTACATCTGAGGGTGGAGTTGGCAATAGTTTGCTTGACGGTGAATACAATGAAGATGATGCGCATAATGAATTCGTGAAAGCACTAGAGGCTTGGAGGAATTCTCGTAAACCTCAATAAGAAGAAGCTAAGAAACCAGAAGAATAGACCGATTAATCAAACAACTAACCTATCTTACTTTAAATTTAATTTGTTCTTTTAACCTGATAATGTAGCTACTGAAGTTGTCTCATCTCAACCTCAGAAGAAAAAGAACTTCTTACTAAACATAGGTGAAGATGAAGACAAAGGGTGGAGTATGAACTACGACTGGGCCACTTTCGATGAAAAAGAGATAGGCTCTGATACTCAGCAAAGGACCAGTTAAAGAGAGAGCTGCTGGTACTGCTTCAGATTCTTCCCTGCTTAGCAAGCATCAGTTGACCCCTACACTCAAAGAGTAAGTTTAATTTGTGAGTATGTAAACCTCTTTGTTAGAAATTCTGTGGAATGGTGTGTCTAGACAGGTTTCATGAAGATAATTTAGTTGGGTGCTCTAATCCTAAATGCGGCAAGAAATTTATTAAAAGCACTGGAGTAATCTAAGGCCTTTCCAAATACTGTTCAACAGCTTGTTCATTAGCTAGCAAAGCTCCTTATTCCAAATAATCACAAGATTTATCTCTATTTTAAATCCGGATATTTTATATAAAGAGGACTCAGACTCAAGCAAGATTGAATTCTATAAGAACTCATTTAGTGAGAGGAACAATGAAGATGAAGACGAATCCCTAAATCAAAGCTTTGAATTATGATTAAGTTAGATTCAATAATAACAATCTAGGATAATGTGTATAAGAAATCATTAAATTATTTAATCTACTAGTTTGTACTAATTAAATAGAGAGATATGAGTGTCTTTTAAATATTTTAAAAGTGTAATTTTTTTCTAAAGATTAAACTTAATTAAAATATTCTTGAAAAAATAGAAATAAAATATAGTTTGTGAACTAAATCAAGTCATTAAAAAAAATTTATTGGAATCTTTATTTAATGCTTTTTAACTTAAAAAAATAATTGGATTTTCTACAATTTAGAAGGATTTTATAGAATTAAAATGAAGAGATTAAAAAAATTAATTTAGTGACCTACTTGATATTACAATTTATAGATACGATTTATTATTTTAATGAAAGTCCTTCTAGCTATTACGTAAATTGTAATTTAATTTGTATATTTCATAATTTGATTAATTAAAATTAATGTCTTTTACCAAAATTTATTTAAATAAAATTATCGTTAATTTTATTATAGTTAGATAATATTATAGCATGGTATTTGGCAGCTGGATTAAAAATAAAATTAGCCTAATTATAGTTGACAAAAAATTAGAAATTTCCATTCGTATTTGTTGGTTCAGGGCAAGTTTAATTTAAAACTTTAATAGCATTAATAATTATTATTTAATGGCAGTAAAATACTCAGATTCTAGACATTGAGTTTATCTCTGACCTAGAGCGTGGAAGTATGCGGCATAATGAAAGTTTGGGGCAATGATCCAACAGCTTAAATTCAATTAAAGTGTCTGCTAATATTTTAAAAGCTTTCAAAGAGGTTTTATTTTGCACTCTGGAAGGGTAGTTTACCTGGCAAGCACAAATGAGCACTTATAATTACGGCATAGATAATCTGGTGTTAAATAAACAAGCAATTTAAAAATATAACATATTCGTTATGAGTTATTAAAGCAGGTGATGAACTCTTATTGTGGAATACAAATCTCTATTTACAAAAGTACTTTGTCTTCTTATTTAGAAATATACTATTTACTTTAAACTTCATTCAAGTAAGCCTCAAGAGTCAAAGGAAATTCTTGGTTTATAGGGATGCTTCCGCAAGTTCTTATTAAACAAAATGAATAGCATTTAATTACGACCGTCAGTCTATCGTGAGCAGTTTCTTCAGTCCTTATATATACAGAATTATTATTCCCAAGCAAACATTAGATTCTTAACCGTCAATTTATATAGTCTAAAAAATATATTTTGTCTGTAATGAGCGTATATTTGCTAGATTTGGAGACTCTTACGTATTATAATATCAATTGAATTTTGCTTTTATTTTATTTAATGAGGTATTCTACGGTTTACACAGTCAAATTTTCAACTAATTCATTTTACCCATTTATTGGTGGAATGCGAATTGCAGATTCGCTCATCAAAAATATTAGAGACAATTCATAATATTAAATATATCAAAATTTATGGAGTAGATAGTGATAATGGTCTCACAAAGTATAAAATAAAAGACTGCAAATTTGACATAATTTTAAAATCTATTAAATAAATTTTCTTAATAAAATTAATCACATTGAAATTAGACTTTTTTGTATCAAGAGGTTTTGTTTATGCTCAAAGATTTAACTAATTTTTGAATGAAACTATTTTATTAAAGAAGAATTTATAGATTGCAATTATGGATTAATTTCAAACATTCTCAATTTTTAATACACTCATATAAAAATATATAAGTAAGTTATTTTAAAAGTATGAGTACTAGATTTTCTATTATCCTTAAGCTAATACTTTTGGTGTGTCGAAAAATTAAAATTAGAAAATTTCTGGCTATAATTCAAATACCGTTGCGCTCTATGACGGGGTTAAATTAATTTTATTGAGTTCTAGATCGTAGTCTAGGAAAATTATAATAAATTTAAATGCTTGTGCTTTACCCAAATTGATAATATAGATGAGAATTAAAAGGTTAAAATGAATTAATTCCATTTTTAAATTGAATACTATAAAAGTGATAAAGTTTCAACTTATAACTTATTTGATATTCGATTAAGCAATTTTAAGTTCGTAAACTGTTAAAACATTTTTTAGGGAGATATGTTCTTTAATATATTCAATTCTTGTGGGTGAATATCTCGAAAATACTTAAAGAGCAATTGAGTTACTCTTTCCTGATAAATATCAAGAAGATGTTTTAAAATATCTCTTTTTATTTTTAATTATATATAATAATCAGTATATGGATGAATAATTTATCATTATTTTGTTCCCCTTTCCCCACCTTATTATAAAATTTTCACTTTCATTAAATTTGAAGAATAATGTTGATAATAACTTGGTGATAATACTAGAGGGAAGTTGAAGTTAAAGCTTCACAAAATTTGTTATTAATTATGTAAACTCTAAGGGCAAAAGAGTTGTATTCAATCCTAGGTGTACAGATAAATTAATAATCTAATTATAAAATTAGATATGGAAAGGATGTAAGTTTATCAACTATTCGGGAGATTTGAATGATGGAATAGCAGTTGTGGGAACCGATTATTTTTAATTTGCCCAAGTCTCAGGGATTTCTAATGTACGTCAAGCCACAATAAATAATATTTTGCCAATGCTGTCGAATCCAATAGCTACTTACACTGTATACAGCTTTTAAGCTACTGCGAATTAAGGGTATATGGCTTATGTTGTAATCAACAGAATGTCAGCTAGATATTTTTTAATTTTAATTTTATAGGTACTCCAAATATGTTTATGGTTACGCATAGAAATTTATTGACTGTGTCTATGAGGATAGTTATAAAAGGCAGCTGTCTTTCATCACTCCTGTTGAATACCATTCAAATATAAAACCATGATATATTGCTCAACTAATTATAGTAAAACATATATTAAGTTAAATTATAAGTTTATAATAACTTATGATCCTTGCTTGTCAATAGTAAATAAGAACTTACTTAATTTAAAATTATGCTACAAAGGGAATTTTCACGAATTAAATCTATAATAGTTCCAAGTTTCTAATGGTTAATTCTGATAACATAAAATTGCAAGTCTAACCTTATTTTGGAACTTTTAATTTTATAATTTAAATAAGATGACTACTCTAGTTATTGATAGTGAACATTTTACACTAGATTTAGCATTATAATTAAGAAAACAATCAATTTTGAATTTAAATTTAGTAGTCGTTACTTTCAAAGCAGAAACTCCAAAGTCTGGAGATTTCTTTGGAACAAATATCGTTAGCCAAGACTACTTTGATTAATTTAATGAAGTCACTCTAGCTTCAATAAAAAAGAAATAGTGCCTCGAAGTAGGTTAAATGCAAATATTATAATGTTTATTTAAAGTTTATTACATAATTTAAATACCTGATTATGCCATATATAGTGGAACTACAACTCTTTAATTTTTAATTTATGCCAATGAATTAAAAGTATCAAAAAAAAATTATTATATATTACATAAACCTTATTTTAAAAGAGAAAAAAATAAGCAAGCTTCTTTGAAAATAAGAATCTTAAACTAAGCTTATTTTTGCTTAAAATACAAGTGAATTTAAAAGAAAATCATCAATAATTTGTCCAAAAAACAATTAAAATGATGATTAAATAACATAATAGTATAAGAGTTTAACAAAGTGCGAATTTGATCTATTTTTTTAAATTGTAGACCTAAATTAACTGAGATCTCCATTCTCTAAAAATGTAAATTTGTTACTTCGATGAGAATAGGAAAAGTTTGAGCAACGAGTAAATTGCACAGTAAACTTGGTGCAATAGCATTATAAGGAGCAAAATGGTTTGTCTTATTGAAGATTGATTAGAATTGGAATGAAACTGATTATTAAGAGTGAAAAATTGCGTTATTTCTAGTCTACTTTCTCTTCTCATTTTATATATTTTTTGTAATGAAAGCTTCCATTCAAAAGAGAAATATATAAGTGATATTTTTAATTGCTATTAATTGTATTTTGGGATAAATGATTGACGATTTTCTTTTAAATTCACTGATAAATATTTTGCAAAACTTTAAAATAAATTAAAATGGTGACAATTCTTTTTATTTAATTGCTTACATTCGAAAGAAATTCAGTGATGGACTACTATTCTAAAGATTTTTGCTTTCTTAATATCTCTTACGAACTTCTAAATATCAATGAATGGAATTTATTTAAATATAGTAGGAATTTTAATTAAAATCGGTGATTGGTTAAAATAATAAATGGAGTGTTGCAACTTCGTGTCAGTTGAAATCGTTCAAACACCCCCTGATCTGCAGCTTGTTCGATAGCTCATTAAAAATTAATATGAGTTTCTTCTTTAATCATCTTCCTAGCACCTCTCAGCAGTGAGATATGACTCACGCATTCATCTTCTTCCTCATCTTCATCTTCATTAAAACTTGTGTCGCTTATAACTCTTGACTGAGCGCTCCCACAAAAAAGTTACAAGGATAAAAAGTTCTTAGAATTTCATGCTGAATCGAATGGTCTAATTATTATTTTAATTGGACACACCTCAACTGTCACTGATTTATTCCATTTTAATTTAATATCTAATTTAATTCTCTTTTTTATTAAATTCTCAGCTATAATAAAAGTTGACTAAAAACTAAACTTAAACTAAAATCTTTTTGCTAAAATTCGTTACATCAGTTCAAATTAGAGAATTATTGGTTTTATTATTTTAGACTTAATCTTAATAGAAGATATAAACTATCAAACTATTAAAATCATAGAAAATAATAATTTTATTTTATTAAGCTAAGCTAAAATAGGTGAATTAATTTATATTAGATAATATCTCTCCTGATTATAAATTCAATTTTGCTTCAACATACCTGTATTTATTTATCTTTAATTTCTATGTATCCAAGCAAATCAGATTCTCTAGTTAGTTTCTTAAAAATGCTAATTTATGCTTAAATATTTCTAGCTTACATCAGTTGGCAGTAACGTGATGCCAAAATACACAGCATAGATATAAGCTAGAGATGACATCCGCTGGTTCTCTAAAATTTCAAACACCTTTTCAATAACATTCACCCCAGACAATTGTGAGGGTGTTGTAATTGAGTTTATAGATAGTTTAAAATTAAACTAGAAAGTAGTAAATTAATAAAGGGGGAAAATTAAAACTAAACTTAAAATTAATTAAGATTACAACAATAATAAATTATTAAAATTTTTAGCAATCTCTTCGTTCTTCATTTTAGAGGATCTTGACAGCACTTTAATTAGCATGTGCAATTGTAAGTTTTATGTTTGCTAAATTTATAGAAATCGGAATAAATGTAGCCGCCATTCATTTTATGCACAATTATTTTGCACTTTTATTCTTATCTATAAACAAAAATTAATATTTTTGAATTAATTTTTTTCCAGTTTAAAACCCTTTTTAAAATTTTTTAAAAATTTTTACAATTTTTTATTTTCCTATTTTTTTTTGAATTGTAAATATTTTAAAATTATAAAGCACGTAAAATAAATATATGTGTTTAATTAATACTATGACTTTAATAATTTATTTGACATATTTGGACTAGAACACTTTCATTTAAAATGCAAGGAAAGAGGATTGTCCTGCACTAGATCTTAAAAATAATTTTGTGCAAAGTTTAGTCATAGAATAAAACATTTATAATATGCTTATTCTTAAATTAAAGCATTTATATATTCATTATAAATTTATTTTATTTATTTAATCTGAGTATCAACTAAAGAATAGACCAGTCTATCCAGCTTAGTTCCTGTATCTTGAATAAAATATAATAAAGAATTTGATAGCTACACTCAATCTCGACCCTAATTTAATAACCTCGCCTATTCTTTAAAAAATTATGAAGTTAGAGAGTCAATCCATCAAACTAAGTTTCTTAAAAACAATAAAATGAACTTAAATATGAAATTTATTCTTGGAGGCAAGCAAAATAAAATTAAAGCGTTATAGATGGAACTTATTCATCTACTCTCTTTCTTTAAATAAATATAACTAGTAATTTATTTTAAATTAAATCTTTAACAGATAATGTATTATATAAAAATTATCGAGATATTTTTGTTGGGAGGGATGCTCATTTCATGATCATAGTAAGTATAAACTTGAAATTTTAATATAAATATAATGATCAACCTTTATCTCGAAACTGAAGGTAGCTTTGGAAATTATTAAATAAGAAACGTATACGATCAATTGAAAGACAATCTAAAAGTTATTTATTAAGAGCCACTCAAAGAATTAAACTTCAACCATGTTGTATTACCCTTCCATTTCTTTTTTATCCAAACATAGATTATAATTAAATTTTTATAATAAAAATTTGGTATAGCACAGGAGCTCTTTTCACTTTTTTAATTTTACTAAGATCCCAATCAAACTCTAACTTAGCACTTAAAATGAACATTTTTACCAGCCATGCTTCTCTGATTAAATTTTATTGCTTATCATCCTCTAAGAGCTGCAAAGCCAAGATAACAAAAGTTAGCAGTTAGGGATTAGTGACAATTGGTTTTTCGTAATAGATGTATGCTTTGAACTAATCCTTCTACTATTCTATCTCTCAGTCTCTTCAGATAACTTTACTTAGCTCAGCTTATACGACTTCAACCTTAAGTTTAAATAGCTCAAACTCAGTCAAAAACTTTTCAGTTACTAATCTTCTATTTAATTTAATATGAGCACAGCAAGCTTAGAGGTACAAATCGAATTTGAACAGCCGATTTCTGTATCACAAGGATATGCTTCAAATTTTGTTTCTTTCACAAATAAATTATATGAGTACGATTAGGTATAAGTCAAATTTAAAGATCCTCAGTATTTCATAAACAGAAACTTAGAGGCCATCATCCCAAAGGGATATATAATAACCCATCAAATCTAACCTCAAGATGTTTTTAAGACGTACTAAAAATTAATTTAATTACAAATTAGAGCAGACATTTAGGATATTTGGAAATTTAATATAAGCTGGTTTGTATATAAACATGATTTTACAAATCCTTCTTGGATTGTTACATTTTTCTTTATCATTAAATATTTTTTGGAATAGCACTTAAAAGAATATGGACTTTAGTTAATGTGCTTCAATTAATAGCCCATATTCCATTACTTAAATTGGCTATTCCTAGCAATCTATAAATTTGCCTGCAGTCAATTATAGATATTTCAAATATGCAAATCATTCCTCAAGAACTCACGGAGTCTTTTCTTTCCAAATTAAAAAGCAAAATTTAAATTACATATATATAGATAGCAGTTGTTTAAAATTTATAAAGATATATTGCTTAAAGGATAAAATTTCAATAAATTTGTTATCAAAATTAAAAGAAGATTTATCATTAGATACTGATGAAGAAGGAAACGGCTTGAGATTTAATGAAATGGATATCTTTCGAAATTAAAGTTTAATTTTTGCAAACTCTTAACTTGTAAAGCTATGATAAACGCCCAATCATTTTTATTCTCCTTGTAGTTTTGTGTGTACTTCTCACAATAATCTTATTTCTGACTTTAGTTAGGAAGAAGTTTAAATCTTAGTAAGATATCTGAGTATAATTTTTGTAATAGATTCTCCAAGATTGCAGACTTCTTACTCGAAATTATTAGATACTCAGCACTTATAAAATTAAAATATAATTTAAGTTTATCCAAATATATCTCAAAAGCTATTTAGCAAATACCACATAGAGCCTTGTATTGATTTAAAATTTAATTGTTAATTATATCGCTGCAAAACTCTTTTAAGTCTGTTGTCTATTTAGTTTCAGTTAGCATGCAAGCTATATCGCCTTTAATAATTCTAATTTTCCTCATCTATCTAAAAAATAAAAGGCGAATTTCACACATTAACACCGCCATTAAATTTGGTTCCCTTTACCAATATTTGAAAGTTATAATATTTTAGTTAACTCAGATATGATAAGAGTATCTCACTGCTTCCTCTTTTTGCTAAGATTTTATTTTAAGAAGACTAGTTTATGCAATCATCATAAATTTATATTTGTCTGTGCCTTTATTTAATCCACACTTTTTGAGTTTAGTGTTGCTTACGGACTATTAAGGGATTTAATACGTTAGCTGCATATTATTATCTTTTTTGAACTCCGTTTACCTCATTAATTTCAAGCCATATGAACTTTTAAGAGACAATTTAATCGAAATATTGAATGAGCTCGCAATCAAATAAATCTGAGAATATAAATAACAATAATATTTGAGCCAATTATATATTGAATCTTGTGTATTTTTAGCCTAAATATTGCACTTACAAACTTTTCCTAGACAATCTATCTTACAAGTTCCTTAACTAATAAGGACAGTAACTTCAATTAATAGGATTATTTAGAAGATATAGGAATTTTAAGGTCAAATATCGCACTTGTCTAAATCTCTATCATCCTTCTCGTAATTAAACAATAAATTATTTACCTATTAACTAAATAAAAATGTAATTGCTTTTAACTTCAGTATTTTCACAGTCGGATTGATTTATGAGAATATTCACAAACTGCAAATAATAAAGTATGAATTTTTTGCAACGTTATCTGAGGAAGAGAAAGGAACAGCATATTAAAAAGTATGTATCATAAGAAGAAGACAAAATTAATTATTTCACTTTTAAGGATAATTTTGTTTTAAATTAGCAATAAGAACGTAAAAAATTTGCCCATAGAAAGAACGCAATAATCATAAACCAACCAAGATACTACTCTAGAAACAAGCCAAATTTATCAGAAATTAAGTCCTTTCAAATTACGCATCTAGAAAGTTATATTTATTTAAGTTATAAAGAAAAAGGTTTGAATTGACGAGTTAAAATTAAATATCAAAACAGTTAAGTGAGTTAAGTTTTTTCAAGTCGTACTTTCGATGAAATGTATGGGAACTAAAGTTACAAATTCACCAAAGATAAACTCTGAATATCAAATATAAAGCTTATTTAAGAACTTAATTGTCAAAGAAGCACCTTTAGATATCTTTAAATAAAATGTTTAGCCAAAGGCTTTCTTTTAAAAGATTGCAAAATATTTTAATTTATCTATAAATATATTTTTTTTTCTAAAGGAAAACGTTAAAGATTGGAAAAATTAATGACAAAATTTTATTTAATATTTTTCTTCTACAGAAGAGCTCTTTTACTTATATTATTTTTACCTTTTTGCTAATATTAAAACGATGTTTTTCATAATGAAAACTTCCTCATAAAAAGACTTCAATACAGTAGGAAATTCAATTAAAATCGGTTATTGTTAAATAATAATATCAAATGCGGAGCCGCAACATGGTGGCAATTAAAATAACTGATTCAACCACCCTCATCTACGGCTTGTTCGATAAAGAATCAAATTGAATATAAGTTTCTACTTTAATCATTGCCTCAGCATCTCTAAGCAACTAGATATGATGAGCGTATACCTTTTTTCGTAATATTATACGTTCAGCCCGATTTTTCAAAAAATTTCAGTTGGCTTCTGTAAGGCCTGGATGAACGAGGAGGAAGCTCTTGTCATCTATGTTGTAACATGGTACTGTAAGCGCTCTAAGTCGGCAGAGAATTGCTAAAAAAATTTGAGGAAAAAAAAGGTAATTTTACTTTAATAAATCCCACAATTATAGGGAACGTTCTCTTGCAACATGGCAATTATGGATGGATTTGAAGCCACTTCTCTAAAGTTCAGTAAAAAGACTAAACAGTGGCTATTTATAGTAGAAGCTGGTTTCCTAGCCAGTAGTGAAAAATCGGGGCTGAACAGAAAATATTCATTCTCTTCTTAATTTGTGCCGCTATAACTTTTGGCTGAGCTCTCCCACACAAAAGCTGCTAGGATAAAAAGTTCTATAATTCCATATAAAATAAAAAAATAATAAATGTGTAATAATTATTTAAAATGGACACATTACAGTTGCCACTTATTCTTCCATTTTAATTTTATAGTATGCAAGAATTTAATTGATTACTTAAATGTAATACAGCTGCTCCATGCTCGCTGATGAGAACTACCTTAATATAAACTTAATTATAGTATGAATTTTAATTAAAATCGATGATTGTATAAAATAATAAAAGGAGAGTTGCAAAATGGTGACAGTTGAAATCAGTGATTCACCCACTGATCTGCAGCTTGTTCGATAGATTATTTAAAACTAATATTAGTTTTTTTCTTTAATCATCTTCATTAAAACTTGTGTCGCTTATAACTCTTGAGTGAGCGTAGGATGAAAAGTTCTTATAATTTCATACTGAATCGAATGGTGTAATCATTATTTAAATTGGACACACTTCAACTGCCACTCATTTATTCCATTTTAATTTAATATCTAATTTAATTCTCTTTTTTTATTAAATTATTAGCCTTATTTTCGTTAATATTTAAAAGAATGTCTGTCGATGACGCCGGTTTCCCCGAACTTAAAAAAAAACGCACTTTGCTCAAGCTAGCACTGGAGGTCAACACAGTCGGTTTGGCCACTGTGGCTCCAGCCTACGCAGCGGCTCTCACCGCTCCAGCCTTGAAATCACAGGCGAGGGAGCTGCTGCTCCAAGGATCCCCAGCCATCTTTCTACTTCGCTATTGATGAAAATCAAAGATAATATTAGTTTTTGAAAGTATAAATAAGTGAGAATGTTTAAGCTTTTTCATTAGCACTATTTTCAGCTCTTGATTTATAATTTTAATAAATCATCTATCCTAATTAAATTTTAATCTCTATTAAATCGTCATTTAATATTTTCAAATTACAATATTTCCTTAAATATATTTTGTTTTTAAAAATATAATAATCTCATTATAGTGACATTAGCAGCTATAAAATATAATTACTGACAGTTGATCTTAAATTATAGCTGAGAATTAAAAAAGAAAAAGAGAATTAAATTAGTAATTAATTTTATAAATTATGAATCCTTGGCAGTTGAAGTGTGAGTTTGAGATATTGGGCTGAAATTAATAATTCGATTAAGTATTAAATTCTATGCAAATTTCGTCCTTGCAACTTCTTCGTAGCAGGTCAGTGTAGCAAGTGACCTCAGTCAAAAGTTTTTTAACTTGGTTAATTTGTTGGTTGGGAGTTTGTGACATCAAAATCTCTTCATAGGCACCTCCTATCGTAATTGCAGCAGAACAAACTATTCTTATAATTTAATGAGCTATCGAATAAGCCCACTATTGGATTGCCTACTTTATAATTTACTGGCTAACATTTAACAACTCTTCATTTTTTATTTTAACTTAATTCCGATTTTCGTTTAAATTTTAACTATAATACATCCAATAAAAATTATAAAATTTCTTTTCTTTTTGTAGCTAATTTTATGTTTAAAATAAAGATAATATAAAAAACTGTTAAAGTCAATGTTATATTAATATATAGATACTAATTATTATATATTTAATGAAGAATCTTTTAGCTATAACATAAATATAAAACTAATTTTTTTAATTAATAAAATGTTTCAAATGATTATAACTATTAGTCCTTTGAATTAAATTCGATTATTTCACATTCGTAAATTTTAAAGCATTTAAATTAAATTTTAAATGTGTAATATTTTTTTTGTTGAAATTAACTATAATTCAATTACTAAAATAATTAAAATAAAAGATTGGAGCAATATTCAAGTATGCTGTTTGACCTTTGTACTGAAAATAATGTTGGTACAATAAATGACAAATGAATAAAAGTTTCCTTTCGTGTTCTCTGGGTCTGGGCAAATTACAAATTATAGTAAAATTTAGATTGTATTTCAATTGAAATAAATAATTGGTTAACTCCATAAGAAACAACGAAATAAAATTTTTTCACTATCTATATCCAATCAATGACAAAAATAAGTAATTTTATAAGGCAGTATATATACAAAAAATTTGCATTTTTAAGGACAATATTAAAATAATTTTATTTTCCCTTTAAATTACTTTTCTTAGCTTTGTCTTTTATTATTGATTCTATAATTTTCTGATATTTCCAGGATTTGATAATATTTCTTTTCTTTTAGCTCTATTCTTCTAATAAAAAAAAACGAATTTCTTGCTCATTTTAAAGTTATATTCCCTTTCAGAGAACAATGATTCAATATTAAAATTAATAGTTTGGTTATTTATGGGAATACAGTTTGACACTCTTTACTAACTAAAGAATAAATGCTTAATTAATAATTATAATGAGACTTAGACTTCAGAATAGTAATTTATGCATAAACTTTTTCTCAAATCTCAAGATATAATTTCTTTATTTAGCTTACTTTTAATACATGCTTACTCTTATAGAAAATTAAATATTGCCAGTCAAAAGTTAATGAAAATTGTTCTGAGAATTTAAAGATTTATTTAAAAAGGATAAAAAAGGATATAATCAAAGAAATTAGAGAAGTTCCGAGCCACTCATTATATTTTAAGTTAAATTATAAGTGCATTTTATTATCCTATCAATTCCTAGCAATATGAATACTTAATTTTAATAGGCTGCAAAATTCATAGATATTAGACATTGAGTTTATATCAGCCTCGAGTGTGGAAGTGTGTGGCATAATGAAAGTTTGGGATATTGATCCAAAAGCTTATATTCATTATAAAATATTTTCATTAGATTAAAATGCTTTCAAGGATGTTATATTTTGCATGCTTGAAGGCTAATTTACCTGGCAAGTAGAAATGGGTGCAATCCAATTTGGTATCGATAATTTAGAGTTAAATACTCAAGCTAAAAATATATTATTTTTATTGATTATTAAAGCAAGTAACGAGCTGTTGTTATGGAGTACCTTTCCTTAGCCTAATATGAAATTTTACTTCATAACAATATAAAATAAGGAAAAATTAATACTATTTCATCCAAGTAAGTCTTAAGCAGTAGACCAAATTTTTGGTTTACTTTGATCAATAACTGACTCTAATTAAAAATAAATGAAATTTAATTTCGATCACCAAAGTTACACTCAAACTAAAACTAGTCCTATATTTTATAATTGTTTTATATCTACAGACTTGTTGTACCAAAAAAATCTCAGAATACAATTGCCTCATTTAAATAAAATATACTTTATTGCTTCTTACTTGACCGTTTACGAGTTGAATTTATCTACTTTAAAGTATTTAAATATTGTAGTTTCAATCTCTATTTTTCTAGAAGGAACCCAAATTTTTATTGAAAGTAAGAGACTTAGTCAATAATGAACAGGAATTAGATACCCGATAAAGAAGCTAAAAAATTTTAATTAACAATTAAGCAGTAAATTATTTTCTTTTAATAAATTTTTTAAAATAATCTGGCTTGAAGGTGTGCTAATTTTAATGGTAACGTATTTAAAATTAGTTCCTTCGTTCAGTTTTATAGTTGGAAACTTACAACTTTTTGAAAAATAACATCTGAACTGGTAATATTAATTGTAAAATATATATTATTTGAGGTATTCTACGACCTACACAGTCAAAATCTAATCTCTAATTTTACCCATTTATTGGCGGATTTAAAGCTATCTTTAATGAAGGGATCAGAATTTATTTTTTCCCTTATTTTATTATAGAACAAATATTAAGATTAGAGATGTTTTTTTTTTAATAAAGAAAAATGATTAGTTGAGTACGTTAAATCCGCCTAAATTAAATAGTTTTTTTGTTAGAATTCTATCTATTTTATTATAACTGTCTCAAAACCGATAAGTACATTTGCACAAATAGAATTAAAATTGGTGACGCCTTAATTGAGCAAATTGGAAAGTGCTAAACATCAACTTACCTTGAGATGCTTATTCAGGCGTACCGTCCATCACAACTCAAGGTATTTCCATCATCACACTACATATCTATGACTATTCCATCTCCACAAATGTCTTCACATTCGTAGTTACTGTGGCTGTCCTCTGTAGGTTAGATGTCTGTGGTCAAAGTAGTTCCCTTCGTCAGGCCCAAGTATCCCCCATGGTGAGGGGTTCGAACCCCGCAGGTGACCAGAGTCGGTGTGGTGTGTCTTTGTGAGTCGGTGTTTAAAAATTGACTTGGTAAGGATGAGTAGAGCAACAGTGACAGTGAAGGACGGTAGATAGGGAAAAGTCAACCTTTGCCCGGTATGAATTCTTGTTGCAAATTTGTAAAAACCTTAATCGGTTTTGAAGGACAGTTATAAAAAATAGAATTAGAATTCTTCAACAAAAAAAAAACACAAAAATTTAATTTAGGCGGAGGTATTTAACGTACTCCAACTAATCTTTTATTCCTTTATTAAAAAAAAACATCTCAAATCTATAATATAAAAATTTATGGACTTGATACTCAGAATGGTCTCACAAAGTATAAATTTAAATATTTATTATAATTAAATTTTTCTTTGGCGTAAAAATTTAAAAAGAATGAAATATATAATTTCGAAGGTAATACAACAATTATAAAATTAAGGTTTATAACCAGTCTTTGAATTTGGAAGTTAAATTAATATAAAAATTTTCTTGTTTAAATTTTTTCAAAAAAATTTAATAAAAATTACTTTAATAATTTTTTCTAATTATACAATTTAAATAAAAAAATAGATAGTATATCTGAGAATTTAATAAAAAAGATAATTAAATTAGATATTAAATTTAAAAATTTATAATCTCTGCTGCTGAAGTGTGTCTAATTTAAATAATGATTAGACCATTCGATTAAGCATTAAATTCTAAGAACTCCTTATCCTTGTTGCTTTAGTGTGGGAGCGTTCAGTAAAGAGTTATAAGTGACACAAATTTAAATGAAGCAGATATTAAAAATGAAGATGAGTGCCGCTCTTATTTTTGCTGAGGGGTGCTGCTTGTGAAGTTTATCAAAGAAGAAATTAATATTAATTTTTAATTCTCTATCAGATCGGAGTTAAATCTGTGATTTCAACAGCCAAGAAATTGCAACTTCCTATTTATAATTTTAACAAATCACCAATTTTAATTAAAATTCCTACTATATAAGTTTGACATTTAACCTTGGCCGATCTTACCTCCCATTCCAGTTACGAAAAAATAAAAACAATGAGAAAACTTCAGGCTATAATTCTAATTCAGTAATTTCCTATTATGGAGTTTTTTTTTTTTTAAATTTTCAAATCAATTTTAAAATTTTAATTTAAATAAAGTAAAGTAAAGTAAAAAAAATTTGGAAATAATTAATAATAAATTTAAAAACCAGCACTTATTCAGTACTAGTTTGAAAATCGTACTATTATCCTATGTAAGGGAAAATGAATATAAAATTGAGGGAGACCATGATATGTAAGCATGGATATTTCTCTATTTATAATGCCATTTTAAAATTAAATTAAAAAAAAAATTATAAATTTTTTAAATCTTTGACAAAAAATTCTTTTTGTTCTCAGGTATAGAAAAATAATTTTTCCTAACATTTTTAATTGTTTTGAGAATCTAGAATATCCGATATTATGATTGAGAGCTAATTCATTTATAAGGTTGTAAAATTCATTCAGAATGAGGCTACTTATATGCAAAAATACAACGTATCAAAGATAAGTCGTTGTAATTTGTGAGAATATTAGCAAGGCATAATCAACTTGGAAAATTTCATATCTTCTTTTTAGAGCTCTGATACCTGTTGCTAGGGAGTGTCTTAAATCTATGCAGGATTATTTTTATTTTACTGATCAATGTCTAACCCACTAGGATGGGGCTTTTGGACTACGATTAGCTCGAGATTGAAGAGTCTTAGATGTCTATGAAGTCGGCATATTAATATTTGCTTTTCACTAAAAAATGTATTCGAGAGAGTGGCTATTTATAAAATGTCATGGAATAAGCTTAGTTTTTTTTAATTTCACTTACTTAATGAAAATCTTGCTTGGCACATAAATTAATTAATGATGATAAACTAGTCACATCATTTCGTATATGATATAATTTATACTACATTCATCTTTGCTAAAATTATTATTTTATTCATAATATGCAGTGAGCACTCAGCCCCTAAATTTAAATGCTTGTGTTTTACTCAATTCGATAATAATGTGAATTATAACTTGGTTGTGTTACTCGAGTAAGCAACAGATACTCTCTTCAAAAAATTCGTTATTAATTATTTGGATCCTCAAAGTAATGTCAGAGTGGCAGCTTACCCAAGGTGCACAGATAAATCTTAAAGTTTATACATTATAAAGCTGAGATAAAATTTAAGTTTATAAGCTATTCGGGGAATTTGGATGATGGAATTGCAGTTGTGGGCACCGATTATTTTTATTTGCCAAACTCTTAAGGATTTCTAATGTATGTCAAGCCTAAAAATTAAATCACAAGAATATTGTTTAGAATTTGATTAAACTCATAATATAAAAATTAAAAACACATCATTAACACTAGAGCTGTTCCAAGTTATGAAAACTCCTTGATCTACAAATTTGTCAATTTATAGTTAAAAAAAAAACAAGTTGTTTTTAGTTATTACTTTTTATAAATCATAAGAGGATGAAAAAGGATGGAAAATCGACAATCATAAAAAAAGAACAAAAAACCCCTCAAAAACTTATCAATTATGACTTTATCTTATAACTTATTGTTTTTACAAAAACTGGATTTACATTTTGCTAACGCTTTTCTCTCTAATTTATGATTAGATTTATGATACTTCCACCACCTTGGAGTTCTTCTATCCTCTGGATTTATGCCATTTTTAATCTCTTATAAAATTGCCAAGTTCAGTGAGATGTTGGAATGTCTAAGGAGTTTTGAAGATATCTAAGCTGGATGACAGCATATCATTTTGGACTTATCACATTTTTGCGGTCTTGCGTAATTATTGTAAATTATTGTATCTATTGAACTGATTTAAATTATTTCTATTCCTGATTGTTGCCAGCTGGCCCCCCGGAATCCTAAAGCCACCTTCTTTTGCCCCTTTATTTTGAAGTCTCTACCCCTAATTTTCCTTTCAAATTCATTTTTAAATTAAAGCACATTTTGCAACAAAAATAATTTTCATTCAAATATATAGAAATTATAACTTTGATTGCTCTCTAAAAAATGAAGAACATTAGTCTATTAGAAATATGAAGCTTTATCTGATGCTCTAAAATATATTAAATTTGATTAAATTATACTAAAAAACATCATCACAAACTATTTTATAAATTGAAATTATTGTTCAATATATGACCACCTATAATATTTTGCCAATGCTCACGAAACCAGTAGCCACATTTACAGTATACAGTTTTTCATCTACTGCGAATAAAGAGTATATGACGCATGTAGCCATAAATAGACTGTCAGCTAGATTTTTTATTATTTATTTATAGTTATGCAAAATATGTTTTTGGCTACGCTTAGAACTTTATTGATTGTGTCTATAAGGATCCTTATCAAAAGCAACTTTCATTCATCACTCCTGTTGAATACCATTTAACAAATAAATAATTAACCAAGACTTATTGCTGAAACTATAAGAACTTATTTTTAAAAAAATAAATTTAGTAAAAAAATAAGTTATGAACCTTGTTTGTCAATTACAAATGATAATCAATCTTGATTAATACCATTAAGTTAAAAGAATTAATATGATTTGCTTTAAAAAACTGAAATTTTTAACACGAAAGGCTTATTATAATCCAATGAATAAACACTTTTCTCTATATATATATTTTTATATTTGAAGAAGTTTTAATATCTAAATAAAATGATATGAAGACTCTCGATCTCACAACTGAGCCCATCATCCTATCTACAGCATTTTAATTAAATTACCAATTAAATTACTTTTACTAAAAACAAAGCAAATGACATATTCTAAATCCAAACTTCATCAGGAGGAAATTTCTTTGGATTTAGTATGACAAGTACTGATTACTTTAGCTGGTTTAATGTTGTCAGCATTGCTTACATTCAAAAGCAATAATGCCTTGGAATAGCAGATATGCAAATACAAATTTCATTTAATAAAATACAAGATTATAGTCTTTATAGTGATACAATAACTCCTTAATTTTATTTGCAAAAAATTAAAGGCTTTTTAAAATTGTTTTCTTGGATGAATTTAACCTCTAAAATTATAAAGCGTCAATTGTATTAAATATCTCACTCTAAAGAAAGTTACAATTTAATAGAGTTATAATATATTTTAATTATTTATATATTTTATAAAATTTGTTAATTTCTTTCTTTCGATAGAAATTCAGTAATGGACTACTATTCTAAAGATTTTTGCCATCTTAACATCTCTTATCAAATCCTAAATATCAATTCAAAGTTAAAAAATAAGAATTAATGTTAATATTCAATAGAAACAATAATATAAAAAACATTGAAGAAAAAAATAATTAAATTAATATGAATTTGCACTATAAATGTTTCAATGAATTAATACCAAATTATTTTTTAAAAATAATATATCTTTAATTCAGGAATTAAAATTAATATATTTTTTATAAAATTTGAGATAAAAATATTATTATAACTAAAAGTTTTTTGAAAATAAAATTAAATTATAAATTATATATTATATTTAAATGGAAAAAAGTGAAAATTTAAGTGTCCCAGATTTTAAGCATTATTATTATGGTATTCGATTCATTATTAAATTATATTTTTTTTTTCTCATCTTTTCAACTTTTTTCTGAGCTGTCATTTAAAAAATATAAGCCACACAATTTCAATAAAAAAGTTGATTAGAGAGAGAGAGCGACATTTTTAGCCACAGAGAGATCATTAAAGAAGAAATTTAAATTCATTTTTTTGTTACAGAGTATCCTACAGATAGAGTGAGTGAGTGACTTCTAATATTATGAAGTTGAAACTTCTCATTTATTATTAAACCAGTAACAGATTTTAAAATATTTTTCAACACTATTTAAATATATAGCCTGATGAACAGTTCGACTTTGCTTCAAATTACTTGTATAGATATATTAAAAAACCATCTTTTAAATAATTGTATCCAAGTAAATCTGAATCTTAAGTTAGTTTCTTAAAATTAATCACTTTCTAATTATATATTTCGAGCTCTAGTCAGTAAGCAATTTGGTGAGTGGAAGTTACTCAGCCTATATTTTAGCGAGGGATGATGACCGGTGGTTCTATAAATCTTCAAACACATTTCGGATGACTTTCACACAAGACCCCTGTTTGCATGTCACAATAAAGTTTATAATATTTTTAAGTTGATCTAGAAAGTGGTAAACTTAGGGTGCTAATATAAAGGCGAAATAATTAAGATTATAATCAATAATCTAATACAGATAAGCAATAGCATGTGCCCATACTCAATTAAAGTCTCTTCAGTTAGTGATTCGTCTCTTTTCATGCTTCAAGAGTCTGATAGCTCATTTATCTGTACCTGCAAAAGTAAGCTATAGTTTTTATAACATTTTAGAAATTGGAGTCAATGTGGCAACCATTCAATTAAAGCAATCATATTTTTAGTTTATGAAACGCAGAGAATTATTTCACGAGAAGAAAAAATTTTCTATTTTTTGGTTACCTTGAAAATAATCTTCATTTATATTGGCCATTTATATTAAAATAAGACCTAATCAATAAAAATATCTTTAAAAAGAAGAATAATAATTTTTGAGTTTAAAATTTTGTTAAATTAACAAAAGTTAACATGGATACTTTAATTATTAGCCTAAAGATTTCCGATTAGTTCTTAATTTATATTTTTATCACAATAATTAGATACTTACAGTTTAAATTAGTATTTTTTATCCACTAAGAATATTTAAAATAAAAGGAGGCCTTTGTTAAAATTAAAAAATAATTAAATCATTGTTAAATTTAAAGTCAAAGGTGAATGAGGATTTTTGTTATTGAGAAAATTGTGTTTTTAAAGACTTAAGCATATTTCTTTATTCTGTATCATAAATTCCTCACTAAATAGTTCTAATAAAACAAAAAATCTTTCCATTTCTTTAATGTTTAAATTTAAATTATTTTTTTGGAAAAAATAATAAAATTATTTTTTTAAAAAATATATTTTTCTTTGATTGATGTACTTAATAGTAAGAACATTCTCGTGGATTAGCTATCGATTTAAATCAATAAGGTAGATTTAATTAAATTCTTATTATAATTTATCTGACATACTTTGACAGTAACACTTTCAATAAATAGACTAAGATGGAAAACTGCCCTGCTCTGGATCTTTTTTGAATTTATTTTAAAAGACAATTAATTAGGATTTTATGCCTATTAATTTATAAAAAATATAATTGGACAATAAAAATATATCCTAAATTATAAAATTATCTCAATATTTTTTCAACAAAAGATCAATCTATTGAGCTAAGCGCCTGCATCAAGAATAAATTAAAAAATATGAATCTGATTACCTCTCTTAATCTCAATCCAAATTTAATAACAGCCTTGCCGAGTCTTTAAAATGTCATGAAGCTAGTAAATCACTCCATTTACTTTAGTTTCTTATAATATTATATACAAAATAAAAATTGATTAATTCTCTGATGCAAGCATAAATATAAATTAAAGCTTATAAGATGGAATATATACATCTAGTCTCTATCTTTAAATAAAAATATTTGGTATAGTAGCGGCATCCTATGCACTAATTTTAATTTAAACTAAGGTTTCAATTAACCTTAAAATAAAAACACAAGCAAAGCCAATTTACAAGCCTTTAACTTAAACTATATTTCTTTATTTTTGATCTTCCTCTCAAAGGATCGAAGCTAAAATATCTGAAGTTAGCAGTACAGGCTTAGTAAAACTTAAATTTTCCCAAGAAATGTTTGCCTTGAATTAATCCTTTTATTTTGAGATATCTAAGTCTCTCGGGCTAACTCTTTATAGCTCAGCTTACACTACCTCAAGCATAAATGAAGTTAGTGAAAGCGCAGTCAAAAACTTTTCTGTTACTAATTTTGTTAATTTTAAATATGAGCTCAACAAGCTTAGATGTTTAAATAGAGTTTTATCAGCCGATGGCTATTTCGTAAGGCTATGATAATTTTAATAATTACTACTATGATTATGACTCGATTTCTGTCAAATTTAAGGACCCTCAATACTTCATTAACAAAAACTTAGAGGCAGTTATCACAAAGGACTATACAGTATCTCATCAAATATAACCCCAAAGTGTAGAGGATGTGCACAAATTCTTACTTTATAATATATTTGAATAAATTAGAGCAGACATTTAAGATATTTGGAGATGCTATATAAGCTGGATTGTACATTAACATGATTTTACAAATTCTTCTTGGATAATAAATAAATAAATTTATTGTAGTATTTTTGGAGTGGCGCTTAAAAGAATATGGACATTGGTTAATGTTCTTCAAATATAGCAGCAGATTAATTTATAATCCAATTCACTTGTAGATTTAAATTTTTATTTCAAATTTAAATTATTTTGAGAAAGATAAATATTGAGCTTGCTTATTTTTATCATTTTTCATTGAAACGCTCAGCTCAATGACACAAGAAAAAAATTATAGTTTATTTTTATATATAGAGTAAGGATAGTGTACTTTCATATAATTTGCAAAATATTTATTAAGCTTGTAGATAATTAAAAATTATAAAGAAATTAATTCTGAGTAGGAAATATTAATTTAGTTTTTTTTTCAAATAAGGGAAATTAAATGCATAAATGCTGAAAGTATCATTTAAGTTTTAAACTTATAATTTTAATAAAAATAAATTGAATCTATAATAGCTCACATTCCCTTACTCAAATTAGCTATCCCCAATAATCATGAAGAAAAATAGAGAATAAAATTTAATCTACAAATTAAATATGTCATGTCTTTTTAAACAATTACTTGAGCTTCTTTGCAATGTCGTCTAGGCTCAAGCTTCCGTCTTTGAAATGGATGAGATCGTCTAGGAACCACCTCTGATTCTTGGTGTAGCCCGAAG
>JAJKFJ010022546.1:0-10865 GCA_027382625.1 Tetmemena sp. SeJ-2015
CATTACTAGAAAAATCTGATTTAGGAGCCAAAATTGTCCTATAAGCATATTTTTTCTTTCTATTATTCATTTTAAAATTTTACTGTCGAGGAAAAGGCCCCTAATTTTTAATTTTAACTCAGCTTTTTATTATTTCAAACTAGGCTTAAGATTTATTAGTTTTGTTGAATAATATTTTTAAAATAGAATTCTAAAACTTTTAAAAATTTTCTCCTTAGATGACTTGTTTATTGTGGAATTTAAGAAACATAGACTGTATAATTAAATGAGGATCTCTCTATAATTATTGCAAATAAGAATATTGGGTATATTTAATCATTTAATTAGTGACTCTTGCAAATCTTAAAGCCCAAGCATCGCTTAAAGTTTCCTCATGTTTTCATTATTAATGAAGCTATACCTAATCTTCAAATGTTTAATTCTACACCGAATAAATATAACTATAAACAGAAATAAATTAATATTTAATATTAAATAATTCTATTGAAAGAATAAATTTATTTAAATTTTGGATTCTTCAACAATTTATAAATGGGTGCTGATGTTAGGGATTTGATATCCAATGAATAGCTTTTATAGAAATAATGTGATTATAAAAGACTTCAAATTATTGAATTTTATATTTTATTTAAGAATGTATTGTATTAGAAAGCTAAAATGTAGGATCTCAGCTTGAATAAAAACCTTTATGGAGGATGAAATTGAAAAAAAAAGTGTGACTAATTTTTGATTATCTTAAATGTTAACCTTTTCTAACAGCTTTCTAGTTATTAAATCCGTTGGTAAGTGAAGTATTTTAGACATGCGTGAATTATCGTTAGACCTGAGGCAGAGTGAAAGTAAATCAAAATTTTCTATAAAAGTTATGTAGATAAATATTACTCAAAAAGAGGAATTATAATAGTTAAAATCGTGAGGAGAATGGCGATAAGATGCAAGAATATGCTATTGGATACTAATTTGGTCTGTCTATGGGGAATGGTAATTTAGGCTTACAGACGAGCAATATTTTTCTTTAAGATATAAGAAAATATAGTATAGTCTCTCGATCCATATTGGGAGACCACATTATCTTTCAACTTTCCTCTAATGTCATTATGTGATGATTAAGAATGAAAAATTAGGGGTAGATATTCAAAATTGAAAGTTGAAAAAGGTGACTGGAAAATACCTGATGACCAATTGGGACCAATTTCGGAATTAATAAAATTACTGCGGATTCAAATCCCACAAATTCAAAAATTCAAATAATTAGCAGATTTAATATGATTCTCGATATCAATCAAAGAGAAGTTTATAAAAAAAAAACTAATAAATGCCCATAATAATTATGAACACTAATATTGTACAATGTTGAATTTAAATATTAAACGTCTTTTTTATTAATTTAAATTAGAAATGGAATTTGATAAATACGCATTAACTGTATTGTACATGTCCTAGCATGATTCATTCTCTTTTTAGGCAAATGATACCCATCTTTTCCAAAATCAGTCTCGGCTATCCTTCTTCTCCAGCAGCACCGGAACCAACTTCCAAGTCTAAGCCCTTGAAAAAAGTGGCAGTTTGGAAAATTAATTCCGGGACTACAATATTAGGAAAATCAGAATAGAATCAGTTGATAGTAAGAAATTGGATATATGCTTAAAAAAGAGGCGAGGAAAATATGAATTTTTAACTGAGTCAGGTAAGAACTTTTATTTATAAATTCCAATCAAATAATAATAAAATTAAATAAAAACTAATAACCAATAACTAATAAATTGTAAATGTTATAATTAACCTCCTTTTTACAATCAGCGATCATTCGTTTATATATATTATATAATGATGAGGGGGTAATTTATTTTAATTCAGCAGATTTGGATAATTTATAATAGTAACCTTGTGTAGGGATTTTTTATCTACATCTCTATGGAGTTATCGGCTTAACACACAGAAGCGAATAGTGGTTATTAAAAGATTTAATATAAATTTATATTTAAGCCAAGATTAAACAAAGAAGCCCAAAATATTTATCTCATTTTAAAATTCATCAATTAGAGACTTTAAATAGTTTAAGAAGAATTAATGAATGCGTTAATAAGGCATTTATGCCATGACTTTAAGGATGCGATGTTAATTAATTTAAATTAAAGAAAATTTAAATAATTAAAAATACATGATTTATTACAAATTAAATGCATTTTAAAATTCTTTTGAGTAATTTATTATAGATGAGATGCTATAAGAAGATTGAAAAAATATATATATTTAAATTTGTATTTTCTTTATTTCACTGCTTTTATTTTTATTTTATTTAAGTAATATTTGAATAGCTTATTACTCACATCATAATTAAATGTAAAATTAATTGTTTAAAAATTACTAAATTTAAAAGATCAGCTAATTTTAATGCTTTATTTTTATTAAATAAATTTTATAATATAGTTACAGCATTATTTTTAATGTTAAAAAGGAAAAGATAGCTAATTTGACTCAGATCTTATTAAATTAAGCAAGAGAGATAATTAAAAAAATAAAATCGAGAAAAAGAAAGATATTTCATTTTGAGAGTGTAACCACTATTTCTAATTTTCAAAATTTTAAATAATTTTTTCACAATTAATTTTATTTTGAATTGTTAAATCTTATTGAAGTTGATCATTTAAAAAGTTATTTTATATTTTTTTTAATATAAATTAATTTATCTTAATTTCAAGATGTATTTTTAAAGTATGACTTTTTAATCATTACCAATCAGATGATCTTATTTATATATTTTTTTTATATGGAAAAAGATTAAAGGCTCACTTGATATTAAATATTTCAACTCCATATTTAATCCATTTATTTAAAAATTCTGCATTTAACTAAAATAAATCGAATAATAAAAGCTCCCGAAGCTTATATTTAAATATATAAGCCCCATAACCTATATACTTAGATAAATAGTGAATAGATATTAATGATCATTATATATGATATACACGCATTCCCAAAATTACAGAAGAGACTTAATTAAGACAAGGCAGATCTCTCAAATCTAAAAAAGGACCTTCTTAGACCCACTACTAATCCATCACTAATACTAAAAATATGAAATCTCGTATTCTCCACTTCAATTTTGAGCTTTAGTATGCATGTATAGTTAGTCTTAATGTTTAAAAAGAGTTGGATTTTATTTTTCGAAATGATGGTGGATGAGGTCCAGATTGGTGTATTAAGACAGGGGGTTTGGCTTAAAGTTTTGGCTTAATTGGAGCTTTTACCATAGGGACCTAGTATAAACTAAATTATGAATTAAAATTGCATGGAGAAGCTCTCTGATGCCTATATACTCGATTTAATTTGATTAGTGAAATGGATTAATTCTTATAATTTTAAGGATGATGGATTTCGAAAAATTGAATTAAGACTGCTTAATAGGGCCAAATATGGCAAAATTGCCTAAAATGAGTCACCGTAAATGGTATGAAAGTCTTAAAAATCCTCCATTATACTCATTTTACTCGCCATTTAAAGAGCTATAACCAGGTCCTACTTTCTCAGCCACCCTAATTTAAATGGCGAAAATGATTGCAAAATAGTGGATTTTCATTGCCAAATTTGAATTAAGACAGGTGACTTTTTAATTAAGACAGCCTATTAATTAGCCAAATTCAATTAAGTATATTAGTCAAATTAATTAAGACAACTAGATGTGCTTAATTCAAACTGAGCTCCCCTTTGATTTCCAAACTTTCTCAAAAATAAAAAATCACTCTCATTGGATGATTTGAGAACTGATTCCTTACTTTGAGATTCCGAAAATTCTCCTTTGAAGGATTCAGACCCTAATTCGATCTCTAAAAAAAGTTGTCTTAATTCCAAAGTAGGTTACTTAAATCCTCATGGTAATGATGACAAATGAAGAGGTCTTAAATAAATCTCTCAAAATGCTCAATTTCTAACCCTAATCGAATTATATCGTATAGATATAATCTCTAATTACTTTAGAATGATGAATTAATTAGTAATTCCTTATTTTAAGGATTCTCATAGATCATCTGACTTTTAAGGATATTGGAAAAAATGGCCCCAGATGACTTAATTCAAAAGACCTAATGTGCAAAAGATCATCAATAAAGACCTTAAAAGCACTTTAAAAGAGTCAATTCAATTAGCTAGTATTCGGTATATCAATAAGCAGCACAAGAAATTAGCTAATCATGAGATTTAAAATTTTCGAAATTTCCTTGTCTTAATTCAAATTCTTGAAGGCGCGCTGCTTATATATGAGATATGACTTAATTAATAAGAAGGACTTAAGACTTCTTCAAAAAAGGAAAAGGCTTTTAAATTGCAAATAATGTCTACTCGAAGTAATCAAGCTCTCATTAAATTAATTACTTAATGACTAAAGCAATATGATCAAAAAGAAAAGGGAGGATTATACGATTTTCTATTGGAATTCTGTACTAAGCTTGTCTAATTATGCCAGGGGACTTAATCAAGCATAGCAATAAAAGGCAGCCTTTTAAATTAAGATTAAGTCATTTAATAAACTAAAAATACTCTCTTTTAAGCTTAATTTATCTTATCTAAGTTGATTAATGCTCAATAGGTAGTTCGCTTTACTCTCTATCCTTTCATCATCTAGCTCTAGAGTAAACTTGTTTCAATTATAAGTTTCAAGTTACTTCTCAATAAAGTCAAAATTTACTCAAAGGATAATTCAGGAATCTTGTCTTAATTCTATATTTAGAAGACTTTTGAGTGCTAAAAGAATTCCTTTAGAGCTGAATGGATTTCTCTATAGAGTTTTCCTCTAGACACTAAAGGAATTCCATAATACCTTTTGCTTGATGTATTCTAATTAGCAACAGTGCCAAAATAGAGCAGCAAAGCAATTACACTTTAATGATAAATTTATTAACTCAATATACTACTTGTTCTCCTCCTTTGAATTAATAAAGCTTATTTGTTAATCTCCTAACAGAACAGTTAAATAATTCTAAATGAATCTCAATTATAATTAGCATTTGCAAAAACTGAAGAAGCAATAGTATTTTTCTCTATAGCATAGAAAATAATAGCTGATTAGTCTTATTCTATCGAAGGTTCTAATGTTCTAGTTCTCATAAGTTAAAAATACATTATTTACTTCGTCTTCGTAAAAGGAAAAAAATTACATCTATTGCAGTATTTGGTTTCTTACTCTGGCTTTAACAAAGAGATGGTCTCGCTAATTCTATTTTATAAAGATATCATGCTTTATTTACGAATTTGATAATAGCATTTAAGCTTCTTGGGAATTAATTGCATAACTACTCCCACCTATTTTTTATCATCATTTCTTAGGCTCACTATTTTGAAGAAGAATATATTGGAGTTCAAATGTGACTCAGTCATTAAAAGGAATGGGTCCGCAAAAACATGAAAGTATTTTATAAATTAGACTCAATAACAAAAAAATAGAAAATTTTTGGGAAAAAATTGAAATCATGAAATTTCACCCTCAAGAAATTCGAAGGTCAAAAACTCTATTTTTGGCATTTTTGGCCCATTTCGCCCATATGGACAATTTTGGGGCTATTTTGAATAAAAAGGGTGGGAGGTGCACTTCCGTCCCCACCTTTTTTCAGGTTAGAAAGTAAATATAACTACAAGTGCGTTACTTGCAGGAATCAGCGAAGACTCAGGCTTAGAAGCTTATGTCCTTCATCCTCGCTCTATCAAGCGAGAGCAGTATGTTGCGTTCCTTAAGAAGCTCAGAGAGAAGATCACAGAAGGTGAGATCGTTCGACTCGTTGATTACCTCAGTGTACACAAGACAAAGGAAGCAAAGAAGGCATCCGCTGAGTTTGAAACAACCCCTCCGTTTTATAATGTTCCATACTCGCCCAGAGTTCAAACGCATTGAGTTTACTGGAACTTAGTTAAGGGAAACTATAAGAAGCTGCTGCCTATCACTTGATGCATGATTAAGCTAGTCGATACAGAGGATTTAATCGTGAGTAGTTGTAAGAAGTGGAAGAAGAGAAGACAAGTTATGTGCGAGATAATTTACACATATTTTAGGAAAGTATTTAAGAAATGAAGAAGAAAGATGCTCACAAAGGCCGTCATCCTTAGATGTTTCCTTTCTCTCTCTGTTGGCAGATGGACCTAGCTTTCCTCACTTCGAACCTGCTCCCGCTCTATGTGCATCTCATCGCCCTAAGTTTGTATAGTGATGAGCTTGCTCACCTCGATGCTTGTATTTTGCTTCCGTGCTCTGAATACCTTTTGCTCTCTCTTCATTAAGATAGATCAGTGTCCAGTTTCTCTACAAAGTTAAATCTCTCAAAACTTACTAGAGAAGAGGGTATACCTCTGAAGCTGCTAAAACCATTCGTCGTCTTGATAACTATTCCTTGCTTCTTTGGGTGGTTCTCCTCTACTTTAGACTCTTCCTGTGTGCATCTTCAAATGATCTCTTTGAGTACTCTGCAACGTACATGTTAGCAAAGGCGCCAAAGGAAGTACTCTGCACGTACAGTAGCAAGGACGAGTTGTTCCTTGTTAGGAAGGAATAGGGCAACCTTCCGATCTCCATCGCATCGTCATACATATTAAAGTGACTGAGACTCAGGATAGTTTGGGATCTCCATCATGTTGAATGATTGTTTTAGAGCTAATCTTCTCATCAGCAAGAAATTGAGGGAACGAGATCTTGTTTCCAATACATTGTGCGGAAGGAACAAACCACGGAGAGCTTCTTTGCCTTGCTAAGTAAGGTACTGTAGAGGTCTTCCTTGCTTCGGAACCTGTTGCTCAACTCTTGCGCTTCCAATCTTATTCGCTTAACATTAAGTGTGCTCTTCCGATCTGAGTACTCGTTGTTCTATTTTGAAAATCAAGTTATTATTATTGATCTAGATCAGAAACGAAGCTAACGTCTTACTATTAATAGTGAGATCCTATAGGATGACAAAGCTGAAATAGAAAAAATTTAGAGCCCCGGCCCCTTAGAAAAAAAAAAAAAAACGAAAAACTAAAAGCCGGGAAAAAAAATCAGGTGTTGGGGGGGGCCCCCCAAGGGGTTTTTTGGGGGGGGTTTTTGGGGAAAAAGATTGGTAAGCTCCTTTTTATAAGTGGTGGCTCCATTACATTAATCAATTTATACTTAAATAATTAGTAGCAATACTAAATTACTGCAACTTACATTAGTGCAAGTTCAATTGCGTTTGCAAATGAAATTAGTAGTGCTATTATTAAAAGCTTTCGAGACGTCGACAATTACTAACATGTTGCCCAAACGGATATTAGTAGCACAACTAACTGTGTTTTGAAACAATAGTTCGTAGCAAAATCAAGCAGCATAAGAGATAAATATGGAGATCTAATAATAATAAAAGATGAGAACATCAATAATTGACAGCATCTTTTGCACTCTGATGTTCTCGTGAGTGCTCTGCGCCTAGGCAACAGCATACATATAAAAAAGGGCTCTTCATAATTAAAATTTGAATTTAAGATGGCAACCATCCTAGCTAAGAGACAATACAACCTTAGCAAGCAAAGCTAAACTAATGTTCGGAACAGAGATCGGAAAGATGCCGTGTGCACTAAGTGCAAGGGAGAACTCTCTGAACTTGAGCTCGAGCAAAGATCTCTGTGCTTTAAATTGTCCAGCCAAGAGTTGAGAAGTTCGGTGGGCGTTTAAACTATCTCCCCTGATGCTCCTCTTGTTGCTGGTCCAGAATCAATGAGGAGAAGACTTTTTTGAATGCGAGTAATGTCAAAACAGTTCGAATATCTCAGAGCCTCAAGCGGCACATGGAAGTCCACTCAGACAAACTAAGATCTATATGAAGCATTAGAAAGTGTACGGTCGCTATCCACTCCAACTTGTGAGCAGACATTCCTCACTGCTTTCTCAAGAAACAACATGGAGAAAGAAAGCACATGGCCTGAGTCGGTAATTGAGGATAAAAGAATTTAAAGATGGTACGACTAAGAGGCAAGCACGATACCTTGACAAGGTTCAATAAAGAAGGAAGCAAGAGAGAAGTGAGGAAGATTGAGCTTCATGAATCAAAGCCTTAGTGGTATGGTGTCAGTAAGTTTCAAGCTAGCTCAAAGCAAGACTCCATGGTTGAGAGTTGTAACTTTGGAGAGTGTGTTCAAAATTACCTCACCTTGCTGATCGAAGCGAAGAGACACCATCATACAGAAGAGTATGCTTACAAGATCTTCCCTTACGAATATCTTGTAAAGAAGGAAGGAGAGAGGTCTTGAGTTCGCGAACGAAGTTACAAAGTTGAGAGAAGCGAGTGACAAACTGAAGTAACGTTCTCATGCTTTGCCGGTCTTCTTATCGATCATGATTACATCGCCATTTGCCTTCCTAAATGGGAAATCACACTAAGAGAATTTCTAAGCACGAGGCGAAACAAGTACTAGCTTACTGCATTCTCACTGACTCGTTAGAGGAGTTTAATTTAATGTTATTAGAATTACACCTAATTAGGCATAATAATAATCAACAAATTAATTAATTTAGAAAAGTTAAAAATTCAGGAGCACGCGACCGGCACTAGGACCGGGTGCCCTTTCCCTGAAAGCTTTCTGTTTGATGAATCCATTGGCTGTGGGTGAGTGTTAAATGAGGCAAGGATATGCAGCCGAAGCCCTGGGGCAGGTGGCTGAGCTGCTCAACTAAGAGAGGAAATCAAAAGGTGGAGTGGGTTCCACTCACCTCCTAATCCTTGTAGGCGTGAAGGGATGTGATCTATGGGCAAACACTCAGTCATGCAGCTGGACAGTGAAGCCAGACGCTACGGAGCAGCGACTTGTTCCCGGTCCGAAGCTTCCGGATTTTTTTTCTCCTTTTTGGTTTTTTTGGATGGTCTGCAAGGAAGCGGGGGCTTCTGCTCAGAATGTGAGGTGGCGGGGGTGCACGTGTTTAATATCCTATTCGCTGGTAGGTTTGTGTGCGCCAGATAAGTGCGTCACAGCAATATCATTCTGCGCACGAATTAATCTATTTATGCCGGGGGCCCTTTAATTCCCTTAATTATTATTAAAACTCAATCGATTTAGAGTTAATTCACAGGCGTAACAACCTTGATCAGTTGTGCCACGTCACCGTGAAATCCCACCGTCGTTAGAGGAGTGATGGAGTTGCATAAGTTGGGATTCGTGCACAGAGATCTCAAGCCAGAGAACATCATGATAAACTTTGAACCAGTCAGAGCGACTGTCATAGACTTCAAACAGAGTTGTAAAGAAGATGAAACATCAGGGATCTGTGAAAGGAACTGCAGACTACTTCCTATAGAGACAGACGTGGCTCAACGGTTCAGTGCAGTGGGAATTTTGATCTATAGTTGCAATAATACATTAATGCGATATGAAACCAGAGGAATACTATTAGTGTGAATGTCAAAATATAGAAGAAATTTTAATTAAAATCGGTGATTGGTTAAAATAATAAGTAAACAAATTAATAATCAAAGCAACCTATGAAACCTAACACTCTGTTATCTGAGATAGAGAATCACTTAAAGGTATAAAATTCAGAGAATATGAGATAGACGCCAAGGTCACGTCACCTTGCTAGAAGACTTTAGATTGCCTGTTTAAGGTTAAAATTTAGTATGATTATCGTAGGAATTTTAATTAAAATTTTTTATTCCTTAAAATAATAAATGGATAGTTGCAACTTTGTGTCTGTAGAAATCAAATATTTACTCCCTGATCTACAGCTTGTTCGATAGCTTATCAAAAATTAATATGAGTTTCTTCTTTAATCATCTTCGTAGCACATTTCAGCAGCGAGATATGATGTTCGCACTAGACCACTTTTCAAACATTAATATATCTATGACTTGCGTCGCTTCTAATTCTTGGCTGAACGCTCCCACACAATAGTTGAAAGGATGAAAAGTTCTTAGAATTTCGTGCTGAGTCGAATCGTCTAATTATTATTTAAATCTGACACACTCCAACAGTCACTGATTTATTCCATATTAATTTAATTATTAATTTAATTCTCTTTTTTATTAAATTCTCAGCTATATTATTAACAAATATATTAATTATACACAACTTAATTTCACTTTCCTATCATTTTATCGGGTTTTGGTGATTTGAATATGCGGCTATTACACATACCAATATTTATTAATAAATATCAAAAATAGGATAATCATTTATTGGCTGAATTCAAAATAATACAATTAAAAATTGTTTGTATAGTTAAAAAACTTTTATAAAAGGGGCAAAACCAATAAATAAAATATATATTTTTTAAAAAAATTAAAGTTAAGGCCCAATTTAAAAATTGGGAAAATTTAAAAAAATTAATAAGTCAAAATAAAACTTTAATTTATTAATAATTTATTAAAATTATAAATGAGTATTTGTAAAATTATGAAAAGGAATTATTATTTAAAACAAAAATTTAAACTGGGATCGGGTTTTTGGGGAGGGTTTTTTTAAAAAAATTAACCCCTTTTTTAAATTTTGGGAAAGGGTTTTAAATTAAAAAATTGGGGTTTTAAAAAAATAAAAAATTAAAAGGTATTTTTAAAAAATTTTAAATTTAAAATTTTGAGTTTCCCCAAAAAATTTAAATTGATATTTAAATTTTAAAATTAAAGTCTTTTGGGAAATTTTTCAAATGATTTGAAATTATAATTAATTTAAAAAATTTTTTTTTAAAAAATAAAACTTTAAATTTTTTTAATTAAACAGGCAATCTAAAGTTTCTAAACAAGGTGATTTACCTTGGCGCTATCTATATTCCTGAATTTTAAACCCTTTTAAATGATTCTCTATTCAGATAACAAGTGTTTTGGTTTTAAAAGGTTTTCTTTTATTAATTTAATTTTGTTTACTAATTTTTTTTTAAAGGT
>JAJKFJ010022547.1:0-13436 GCA_027382625.1 Tetmemena sp. SeJ-2015
TGATCGTGATTCTTTCTTGTATTTAGAAGAAGTCTATTTACCATTTTTATTCTATAAATTAAATAATCTAATATATATTTTAAATATCATAATGCTATAATACAAAATATCATGGAGAACCAAATTGGGGCATGCAGGTTTTTAACTGTAATAAATAAAAAAGCGATTTTATTGTAATCGGTAACAAAGCAGATCTTGTATCAGAAAGTTTTAAAATAAGATGAATTTTGAATTTCTTATGAAATTATAAAAGATAGGTTAGTTTAGAGGAAGGAATGGAATTTGCTAAGAGTATTGGAGCTTCTTTCTATGAAAGTTCTATCAACAACATCTTAAATTTTTATCTTTCATGATTAATTTATCTGCCATTTTGAAAAAGCTTTTGTGGAGTTTAGTCAAAAATATTTATTTTCGAATGAAAAATTAATATTTTAATCACCGTTGCTACTTAGAAGAAATATTCTGACTCGCTTGTTTTATAAATTTTAAAGATCTCGTTTATAGTAGTATATCCCTTCAGATGCAGCTTCTTATTTTTAATATAATTTAATAAACTACTATTCGATACATTAATTTTCCTCTTCAGATTTATTTGAAACAAATAAATTATATATATGCAATTAAATTATAAAACATAAGAAGGAAATATTTTTATATTCAATCCTAACATTAGTTTGGAATTGTAAAATGAAATAAAATGGTGATTGCATCACTCATTAAAATACTTTCTTTTAATAAAAAGATAATATAAAAACGTATTTATGAATTAAAACTACATTTACCTATTCACTTGATGGTTATGATAAATTATTTTGATTTAAATATATTTAGCAAATATAAAAAATAGATTGGTATTTATCCATATATGAGGCAAGCGCATTGAGAATATCACCGTGAATTGATAATGAGAGATTTTAATTTTTAAATTAGGTTCAAGTGATAGTATTCTAAACCTTCATTGAATTTGTTTCATTTATTATAAATAATAAACTTAATTAATGATGTCCCCTTTCAATATTAGTTGTTTGAATAGAAATATTTTGATTTTAATAAGTGAAATTAAGAATAAAATCTTACTGAAAGCTATGCAGATTATCTAATTAAAGATCACCCTCGATTATAGCTATAATTGTTTCATCTAATTATATCAGATACATTTTAGAAATTGCAATTAGAACAAAATGTAAAACCTTTTTATTTAAGAAAAACTATATGAAAATACCAAATGAAATCTTAAGATTTAAAATTAAAGCTATTATGTTTAATAGATTTAAAACAACTCAGAGATCTCTGAGTTTAAAAAATAAGATTTTACTAATCCTTAAATTTAAATAAAAATGGCTACAGCTTAGAAAAGAATTTTTTGAATAATTTTTTTATAATTCGAATTTTCTTATTTTTGCGATAGCTCTGTATTTTACTTTTATTAAAATAGTACCTAGGAATATGATTTTGCGCCAGATTTTCACCAAACTCTTAAGAGTTACAGAATAACTTGATAGGCCCTCATACTCCAATTTATTTATTGAATACGTATATTATTAAAGAGATTTAGCTATAATTCTTCAACCCAAGCTAAGCTGATTAAATGCTTCTTAACTTTTTCACTGATAAATCCTATTTTATGTTTTCACTTGCAGTTCCAAGAGTAACCCCAACTAACATTTGATTGAGTGGTTGTAACAGGGATGGGCATCAAATAGGTGCATCAACTCATAATTCAATGATTTTAACAATATTATGCAGATGTCGAGGTCTTTAACAGTGCAACTGCAAGCATAAGTAGTCTTCGTTCTTCCGTCCTTCTCAATCGAGTTCACCTTGGTGCACTTGCTGGTGTCCTTGTCAGAGGTAATTGCACTCTCTGCATCTCCGATTCCACTTAGAGTCGTACTAAAAGTGCAAGCTCCTATATTAAATATTCTAAAGTTGAATTTGAAGCAAGTCTTGCCAAGCACTCCCTTGTAGCCGAAGTAGTAGCTGTTTGTGTTTGGGAGGTAGTTTTTCTTAAATTAGAATCCTCCCTTTGCGTCTGTGAAAGTGTAGTCAATCTTAATTGCTTCCTGAAGCTGATAGCCTGCGAACAGAGCAGAATATTCGGTAGCACTCTTGCAGGAAGTCGAAGTGATTTGGAACTTATAGTGCGTGATCGAATTTAATTGTGGAAGTGGATAAATTCAATGCAAGCTTTAAAATTATTAGCTGACTCATTTAGATTATAGGGCAGTTGCACATCTCTCAATATTTTTGTCAAGTGAAGCTTCCTACCTCGTTTGCACAAGTTCAACCTCCTCAAAGCAGTTGTGTAGCTTAAGTTGAACTATCATGTTGAATGTGACACCTCTGTGAATTTGAGCACTGGATGATAATTGCAGAGTAGAGAGAATGAAATTAGTCTGTGGCAAAGATAAATAAGCAGCTCGAATTCGGCAGAGATTCAAAATCCCAAAGACCCATAATATGATAAAGAAAGTGAAAATATAGTTGGTATATTATATTTCTTTATTAATACTTATAATCATGGTAAATTTTAACCCTAAACAGGCAATCTTAAAGTCTTCTAGGAAGGTGACCTTGACGTCTGTCTCATATTCTCTGAATTTTATACCTGCTTCATCTATCTCAGATAACTAAGTGTTAGGTTTCATAGGTTACTTGATTATTACTCTCTAAATTTTTCCAAAGTTCTGATACCTTGTCTATCTTACAATGTCTTTTTGCGAAATTATGTTGCATCATCTTCACTTTCAACACTAAAGTTAGTATTTCCTCTGTCTTCATATCGCATTCAGTATGATTGGCAAAACGTATAGACCAAATGTCCCACGTGCACTTAGATACCTGAGGCCAAGTCTGTCTCTATGGGAAGATAGCCGGTTACTGCAGTTCCTTGCATTCGCGGGATTGCTTGCCTCAAGTTTTTCTTCTTCAACTCTGTTGAAGTCTATGACAGTTTGAAACTCTGACTGGTTCAATAGTTTTATCATGAATTTTCTCTGCTGAGAATATCTGCAACGATTCCCAACTCATGCACTTCCATCCACATTCCTCAATACGAGTCAGATGAGAATAGCAGTAAGCTATTACTTGTTGCGCCTCATGCTGAGAAATTTCTTTAGTGTGGATCCTCCCATTTAGGAAGGGGAATGGCGATGTTAATCATTGATCGATAAGAACCACCAGCAAGATGAAGAAACGTACTTCAAGTTTTGGTGTCCCTCGCTTCTCTCAAACACTGTCCAGTGGTCGTTCGCGAACTGCAAGACCTCTCTCTTCCTTCAAAACAAGGTATTCGTAAGGGAAGATCTTGTAAGGATTACCTCTTCTTTTGTATTGATGGTGTCGTCTTCGCGTTCGTCATCAGCAAGGTGGAGGTATATTTATAAGACCTACCACAACTCACCTAAGGCCAAAGTATATCAACTCTCAGCATTTTGGAGTACTTGCTTTAGAGCGAGCGAGAAGTGTTACTTGACACCATAACTATCTAAGTGCTTCTAGATTCTATGAAGGTCAATCTTCCTTCTTTCTTCTCCTCTTGCTTCCTCTATAGTTGAACCTTGTCAAGGTATCGTGCTTGCCTCTTAGCTGGCACATCTTTAAAGTTTCTTTATCCTCAATTACGAACTCAGCCATGTGTTTCTTGAGGATAGCAGAGTATGAGAATGTCTGCTCACAAGTTGAGCCAAGGATAATGCGACCGTCAATTTCTAATGCTTCACATAGATCTTAGGTTTGTCTGAGTGGACTTCCTTGATGTGCCCCTTGAGGCTCTGAGGATATTCGACTGTCGTTGACATTACTCGCATTTCAAAAAGTTTGGTTCTTTCTCTCTCATATGAGGGGTCTTTGGGAGGGAGGATGAATCGAATGTAGTAGTATGCGGATCATGTGTGGATGTTTTAAGAATCGGGTCGCCACTCGACTGTTTGGACTTTGGGCCGTTATGGCTTGACAATTGTATTAAAGCAACTGGGAGAGTATTTCTTCTTTGTGGTCTACGGCTCAAGTTCAAGAGAGCTCTCGCTTGTTGACTTTGGCACTTAAGTGCACACAAGCATCTTGTTTGGTTGCTGTTCCGGAATCTACTTATGTGTGGATGCTTGGTGGTTAGTTGTAAGGGTTGGTGCTTGTTTCCTATAGCTAGGTTTTTGGTTGGTCCCAGTTCTTAATTTCAATTAATATTTGGATTTGGGGCTTAAATATATATTGAAGAGCCCCGTATTGTGATTTAAGGTTGAGATATGTTTATGGTCGTGTTCTGTCTTGTAGGTGTCAGAGCACGTCTCATCGGTGAGAGATATTCAGAGGTGACTAATAGTAGTGGTTCAGGTTTTTATGTGAGGTCGTGTCTTTCTAGATCTTTCTTATTATTATTAGATAAGCTCCATATTTACTGGTGCTGTTTTTTGGGTATTGGGGTCTGCTGTACTTTGAATACTGTCTCTGATGTGTTGTTTGGTTACGAATTATGAGAGTGTATGCCAGATAACGCGTTAGTTGAGTGCTGACTGTAATTAGTTTCCGTTGGCTAAGTCATCGTGTAGTTGGATAATTGTCCGAGTCACGAAAGGCTTTAAAAATTTATTGTGTGCGTTACATGGAGTATGTTCATGTTGCGGAGTAAGAGTATAGTTTTTACGGCGTTTTGTATACTGCTACTATATTAAGTGCATGCAACTCGATTTGAGTAAGTCGGGTTGCTACTTGATTTAATCGGTTGTGTTTTTTATGAGGTTATACGATTCAGTTCTAATGTTTCTGTCTTGTTTGGGATATGGTGGATGCCACTTGTTTGACATACTGAGTATAAATTTACGTGAGGAGAGCTTTCCATTCTCTACAACGCTTTGCACGTTCGCATTCGTTTGTAGTTATCGGTAGTATGCTTATATCTTCGGAGGGTTTCCAGTCTGATGTGATTATTTGCTTTTATTAGGTCTCACTAATTAAGATAGTGTATAGAGTGACTTGCCTCAGTAGGCTTTCGATCGGAGTCTAGGATGAATATATATGATTGTGATTTTTTTCAGATAGAGACATAGCTGAGGTTACTCTTAGCTTAATTTTGAGTTGGTTTGGAGGAATCGTTGAGAGTGTGTATAGGACGATTAAGAGTTTGGATTATTCGGCGTCAAGATTAGATCTGAGCAACAGGTTCCGAAGCAAGGAAGACCTCTACTGGTTACCTTGTTTGGGCGGGTTTTGGATTTCACGGTGTTAGGCATAGGTAATATAGCGTTCGTCATATGGAGTAACAAATCTTTTAGGTTTGTGTTTTTTGGTGGTTCCTTTCCGACAATGGTAGGACAAAGACCATTTCGTTGTTCCGTGGCATAAAAGCAATGTCTTGCTGATTCCGAGGTAAGATAAGGCTCTCTCTAAGGACACCATGGCTGTAATTGTGAGAGCGCGAGTTGGTATGGAGATCCCAACACTATTCGAGCTGGAGATATGTCTTCCAGTACAACTATTGTGTGAGGGTCTTGGATGGTCGCCAATGGTCGGAGAGCGTATCCGGTATGGTCGTGCTCCACATTTTCTCTGTCTCGTTAAGCAGGAATCAGACTCTCGCAAGCAAGGTGCCGGGTCAGAACGATAGTTTTATCTTTGCCGTCCTGCTACTGGTTATAGGGTATTGCGCGCGTTGTTGCAGAGTACCTTCAAAGGATCATTTCGTAATTTATTGCGTTGGTGCGCACCAGGGAGAGATTTATTCTTAAGTTTAGAGTGAGGGTTAACGTTACACCCAAAGAACTTAAATAAGGAGTTTTGTATCGTTATGAAGTACGAATGGTGTGGTGATTGAGTCATGTGTGCATGAAGTTCACCTTGTAATTTCTCTTCGAGTAAATTTTGTGAGAATTATAGAGCTGTGTAGAGAAACCTTGGTTTGGCAGCTGGCATCCTACTTGAATGAAGGAGACCGAGAAGAGGGCTATCGTTCGAGTAGCTCGGCAGGAAAAGTACAAACATTGAGGTGATGCTCAAGCTGACAGTATCACCGTTATTATTTGGGGTTATATTGGGTTGTGTATTTCGACACATCTTGGGAGATCGAACGAATGGGCAATCGAGTTGAGATCGCGGGGGAGCAGGTTTCGAAAGGACTGAGGGATTGCGTAGGCATTGACTGGACTCTAACAAGAAGAGGTAAGTAAAGGAACTCGAGTTTGATAAGATATGCCTCCTTCTTTCCATTATAAGTCAGATATTGGACTTTAGTATGAGGTTGAGCAGGTAGATTAACTTTTCCTATAATATTTCACTTCTTACGTTGTTTTATCTCTGCAAATGACATTAATGCGTGCGTGTTGTAACTGTCTCTTTCTCGAGCTCGGCGCTCGTTTACTTACTTTGAGTGCTAGTATTATGTTCTCTGTTAGGTGGATTTAGCTTGAGAGGTACAGTTTTGTTGTCAGGTCGAGACTTGTTTTGTATACGAGCAGTGTGCGGTGATGCTCCTCTCAAGCGTTCGTTCTTTGACGAAGGTAATTGGGTTGACACTATAACTATTACGGGAGGAGGAAGTATAGAGATGAAGGAGATGGCTTCTGTAGTTGACGTTAGGTATGCGAAGTGATTAAGCGCACATAATCACTGATTAGCAGAGGAGCTTTTTAAGTGATGTGAGTGTCTGTGATTAATGAGAGTGGAAGAAAGAGACAGACAAAGTTTATGTGCTCGGAGGTAAGGTGTAGAGTGAAGAGGTAGTTGGGGGAAAAGTAATTTAATTCCTTAACTTTTAATTGACTTTAAGTCACAGCTTGTTACTGCGTTTTCTGAGGTAATGATAGGGTGTTGAGTGGTCGTACAGAGGGTGGTTTTTACTCTCTATTCTGTTGAGTTGTCCGAGGTGATGTGTATTCTCGGAGTCGTCACTATTTATCATGAATCCTGCACATTGCAGATTATGTTGGCATTCGGTACGTGCGTCCCTAGAAAGATTTTGTTATATTTGGGTGTGATTATGACGTGCGCGTTTTCGAGTCTCGCAATCGTTTGTATGTTATGCTTTACACGATTGCTCGTGATATCATTTGGCTCTCTTTCCTTCATTAAGGGTTATGATTGTGGGCCAGTTCTGAGTCCAGGTTTTTTCTACACTAGCTTATTCTCTATAAAAATTGCTGTTGTGAGAGAATAGGTGGGGAATCTCTGCAGCGCTGGCGCTCAACTCGATATCAGGTTGGTTCTTGTATTAACTGAGTTTGCTGTTTCGATTATGCTGTCTTTGGTCGTTCTCCTCTACTTCCAGAATCTCTTCCTGTGTTGATCTTTTATATATGAATGATGCTTTGAGGTCTCTGCACGTACAGTATCAACGGAGCAGGGTGAGGAAGAGAGTAGGAACCTTTCTGTTCTTGGTATACTTGTTTGTTAAGGATGTAATGTTCCTTGTTAGGAAGGAATAGAGATAACCTCCGGATGCTACATCGCATGCGTACATTTACATATTTAGGGAGTATTTCTGAGGATACGTGTGTTGAGGTTGCTCCAATTATGTGACGGGGTGAGTGCTCGGATTTGTTTTGTAGAGGTTGTGTCCTTCATATCTCATCAAAGAATTTGTGCGTTGGTATTGTAAGGAAGGTGCGCTTTGTTCTATACTTTGCTCGGAAGGAACAAACCACTAAGTTAATTGGAGGTTGGTATTTTCGTGCATAGTGGATTGGAATGGCTTCTTGACGTGACTTGTGCCTTATATTGATGGCTACCTGTAGAGGTGGTCATATCTCCGTGGGTCTTGTCGGAAACGTGTTATTTTGGGCTCACATCTCTTCTGTGCGCTTCATCTCTGTATGATGTCTGCGTTTAACATCGAAGAGATGCGTGTTGTGTTGAGCATCGCCCGCTTTGGCTCACTTCGAGTACTCGTTGTTTTCCTGTTATGAATTTTTTGAATAATCAGAGATATAGTGTATGTATTGGTGTCTTATTGATTCCGAATCCGAAGGCTAAATGCTTAATCTTAATCTATCTTTAATAGTTGAGTGATTATATGGGGATGGAGAGAGTCATGAATAGAGATATGCCTAGAACTAAACGAATCAGGTGCAAGTGTTGGAGTAGAGACGTGAGCCTTCCTTTGAGTACGTGATGGTGCTGCATTAATAGTAATACTAATTTGGATATTGCTCGGTTGTAATACATGGTAATTAGTAGCAATTCATAAGTTGCTGTCAAACTCTTTAATTGTGAGGCTTGAGTCTAGTTCAGATCGTGTTGCAATGAAATTAGTTAGCAGCTATTTTTTAAGCCTATGTTGCCGTCGACCGTCGGAGCATCGTACAGCAGTTTAATCGCGTTGACAACGTAGCACTACTAACTGCGTTTTGAAACTTTGTTGGTGGGATAGCTATATAGCAAGGGCTCAGCAATTTACGTTATGAGATAGTATGGAGACTATTTACGTAATAGAATGTAATAAGTATAGGATAAGAAATGAGGTATTGGAAGCAGACTATCAATTACTGACGATACTTTAGTCGGGACTTTGGTTCTGCTCGTTGTACCTCGTGAGTGCCTGCACCTAGGCAACAGCATACATAATATACTTATTGTTTGCGGGCTCCTTTCAATAATGTGATGGATTTGGAAAATTTAAGATGTGGACCATCTCTCTTATGGCGAGATAAATCAAGTACTAACTTAGCAACACAAAGCTAATAACTCTAATTATTGGTTTGGAAGCCCAGCTAAACCAAACAAGATGCTGTGGGGTTTCTGCCTTAAACGTTGCATAGGGTAGTATGGGTGCCGACTCTGAATTGGCTGCTGAGCAAGATGATATGCTCTGTTGCTTTTAGATAGGTTTAGTGCAGAGCTCAAGAGTAGAATGTCGGTGGGTCGTGGTGTATCACACTATCTTGCACCGTGAGATGTTCATTCCCTCTTGTTTCTGCTCCTGAGATGAATCATTGAGGAGTAAGAAATACTGTTTTCGAATGCGAGTAAATGTGCGGAATCGATCAGTGTTTGGCTGAATGATAGTCCATTTCGAAGAGTCCTTCGAAGACGGCATCAGTGTCAATGGAAGGTTCCACTCATGGAGCAAGACGCCTATAAAGATCTATTGGATGAAGCATTAAGAAATTTGTGACGGATCGTATACTTTCTTGCGGTCTAACTTTTGGTGAAGGCAGATCATTGCTTCTGCACTTCTCGCTTTTTCCTCTAATATGAATTAGCACCACATGGAGAAGAGCACATGGCTTGAGGATTCGGAGGTTGGAGTGGTAGAATATTTTTATAGGAGAGTATGAGGTGCCTATGAACTAAGAGGCAAGCGCATACTTGACCAAGGTTTCAACATTTAAGAGGAATCAAGAGGTTTGGAACGAAGTTGGAAATGAGGATATGTTGCTAAGTTGGTATCTATGTTATGGTGCCTTTTACATAGTATTGTGGTGTCTTCTGCAGTGAGGTGGGTTTGCAGCTAGCTCAAAGCAAGACTCCTGCTAGAGAGTTTGTAGACTTGTTTGTTGAGGCGAGCGGTGTTTCAATAGATGGTTAGGCGTTTTGCCACCTTGCTTGCATCGCGAAGGCGAAGTGAGAGCCATCCTATCATAATTGAAGAAAGCAGTAGGGGCTTTAGGGTCAAGTTCTTTCCCGTTATCTATATACGCTTGTGAAAGAGTGTAAGAGAGGAGTCTTTGGTGGAGTGTAGCGAATTTCATGTGAGGAGAGTTTTGGAGAGTAGAGTAGTTGTGGCGAGGGACATTTAGAGTATCTTGAATGTGTACGTTTCTGTTTGTCATCCTTCGCATTGTGTTTTTGAGGTTGTATTCGAATCAGTGGATGGAGGGCATCGGCCTTCGCCATCCTCTTTTAATCATGGGAGATCTAACACCTTAATAGAATCTTTTGTTTCCTGGACGCAGCGATAAGTAGGCGCGCATATCAGGTTTAGATGCGTGTATTATTTCTGCGTTATTGTGTTTGTTGTGGTCTCACATACCTGTTAGAGGATAGTATGGTTAGTTGCTGGATGGTTTGGGGATTTTTTTTGTGTCCGCGTTGTGGCTTGATTTCCCTCAAGCCAAGAGAACATCATGATAAAACTTTTGAACCAAGTCGAAGAGGTCAGACAACTTGGAGTATGATTCAACTCAGAGGAGTTGTGTTATAGCGAGGAGAGGAGTATGATGCTCATTTGTATGGAGGCATCATGGTCGATAGTGTAAGGTGGAATCGCTGGCGAGGCCTAATCTTACCATGAGAGGAAGAATTGTCGGCCTCACGAGTTGTCATGTCAGTGGGATTGATTTTGGTTATAGGATAGTGTTCGTTTGGATAATCTACTTGAATGCCGATATTTTTTGTGACACGAGTAGTACCAGTAAGCTGACATAGTTGAAAGGGGATGAGAATGATAGCAATATTTATTATTTCGCAACGATGATAGTTTGATATAGTAAATGTAATTCATTGAGGGTTATCGTTGGATAATGATTTTTGGTTGTGTTTGTTGTGGTGAACGTTTGGTATAATGATTGAGAGACGTTAGTTATGATATGTTCTAAGTGCAGATCACGTTAATGTGTAACCCTAACACTTCGTTATCTGAGAATAGAGGAAGCACTTAAGAGGTAGATGAAATTCTTCAGTAGATGCATACTGAGACAGACGTCAAGGTCCGAGCTACTTCCTTATGTAGGAGAGCTTTATATGATTGCAATGTTCGTTTATCGGGATTAAATTTTTTAGCATATGATTGTTGTAGTATTTGTATATGCGAGAGATTAATTCAATTGACGCCATCCAACTTTATTTCGAGCATTCTGCACTTATGCGCATGACTTTTGTATTGTGCGTGTTTTCGGTGGTTTGTATGATTGCAGCACTTTCATGTCCTCCTAACCGCAAGATATTTGTGAACTCTTACTCTGCAATTATTCTATTGCAGCTGCCTGGAATATTGCCAGGTTGGTGACAGTTTCAGACATGATAGTTTCAACTTCAGATACTACACAACTGCTTTTTGAGAGGTGGAGATCTGTTGTGCACGCAGGTACGGTATAGCTCTTTCACTGTATGGCAAAGGTAGTTTGTCAGAGTTGTTGCTAGAGGTAGTTTTGCCTCTTGGAGTTATAGATATCCAAATGAGTTGTTAGCTAATATTGGATATATAAGTAAGGCTTGGGCATTTAATTATACTTAGGCTCATTATTAAGTGGAAATGTTTGATTGAGTCGGCTACGATGTATTGAGGTTTCCAAATCACTTCGACTTCTGCAAAGAGTGCTACGAATAGTGTCGTCTGTCCTTTGTTCGACACAGGCTTATCATGCTGTTCACCCCAAAAAGGAAAACAGAAGTGTAAGATTGACTACACTTTCACAGACGCAAAGGGAGGATTCTAATTTAAGAAAAACTACCTCCCAAACACAAACAGCTACTACTTCGGCTACAAGGGAGTGCTTGGCAAGACTTGCTTCAAATTCAACTTTAGAATATTTAATATAGGAGCTTGCACTTTTAGTACGACTCTAAGTGGAATCGGAGATGCAGAGAGTGCAATTACCTCTGACAAGGACACCAGCAAGTGCACCAAGGTGAACTCGATTGAGAAGGACGGAAGAACGAAGACTACTTATGCTTGCAGTTGCACTGTTAAAGACCTCGACATCTGCATAATATTGTTAAAATCATTGAATTATGAGTTGATGCACCTATTTGATGCCCATCCCTGTTACAACCACTCAATCAAATGTTAGTTGGGGTTACTCTTGGAACTGCAAGTGAAAACATAAAATAGGATTTATCAGTGAAAAAGTTAAGAAGCATTTAATCAGCTTAGCTTGGGTTGAAGAATTATAGCTAAATCTCTTTAATAATATACGTATTCAATAAATAAATTGGAGTATGAGGGCCTATCAAGTTATTCTGTAACTCTTAAGAGTTTGGTGAAAATCTGGCGCAAAATCATATTCCTAGGTACTATTTTAATAAAAGTAAAATACAGAGCTATCGCAAAAATAAGAAAATTCGAATTATAAAAAAATTATTCAAAAAATTCTTTTCTAAGCTGTAGCCATTTTTATTTAAATTTAAGGATTAGTAAAATCTTATTTTTTAAACTCAGAGATCTCTGAGTTGTTTTAAATCTATTAAACATAATAGCTTTAATTTTAAATCTTAAGATTTCATTTGGTATTTTCATATAGTTTTTCTTAAATAAAAAGGTTTTACATTTTGTTCTAATTGCAATTTCTAAAATGTATCTGATATAATTAGATGAAACAATTATAGCTATAATCGAGGGTGATCTTTAATTAGATAATCTGCATAGCTTTCAGTAAGATTTTATTCTTAATTTCACTTATTAAAATCAAAATATTTCTATTCAAACAACTAATATTGAAAGGGGACATCATTAATTAAGTTTATTATTTATAATAAATGAAACAAATTCAATGAAGGTTTAGAATACTATCACTTGAACCTAATTTAAAAATTAAAATCTCTCATTATCAATTCACGGTGATATTCTCAATGCGCTTGCCTCATATATGGATAAATACCAATCTATTTTTTATATTTGCTAAATATATTTAAATCAAAATAATTTATCATAACCATCAAGTGAATAGGTAAATGTAGTTTTAATTCATAAATACGTTTTTATATTATCTTTTTATTAAAAGAAAGTATTTTAATGAGTGATGCAATCACCATTTTATTTCATTTTACAATTCCAAACTAATGTTAGGATTGAATATAAAAATATTTCCTTCTTATGTTTTATAATTTAATTGCATATATATAATTTATTTGTTTCAAATAAATCTGAAGAGGAAAATTAATGTATCGAATAGTAGTTTATTAAATTATATTAAAAATAAGAAGCTGCATCTGAAGGGATATACTACTATAAACGAGATCTTTAAAATTTATAAAACAAGCGAGTCAGAATATTTCTTCTAAGTAGCAACGGTGATTAAAATATTAATTTTTCATTCGAAAATAAATATTTTTGACTAAACTCCACAAAAGCTTTTTCAAAATGGCAGATAAATTAATCATGAAAGATAAAAATTTAAGATGTTGTTGATAGAACTTTCATAGAAAGAAGCTCCAATACTCTTAGCAAATTCCATTCCTTCCTCTAAACTAACCTATCTTTTATAATTTCATAAGAAATTCAAAATTCATCTTATTTTAAAACTTTCTGATACAAGATCTGCTTTGTTACCGATTACAATAAAATCGCTTTTTTATTTATTACAGTTAAAAACCTGCATGCCCCAATTTGGTTCTCCATGATATTTTGTATTATAGCATTATGATATTTAAAATATATATTAGATTATTTAATTTATAGAATAAAAATGGTAAATAGACTTCTTCTAAATACAAGAAAGAATCACGATCAGATACAGCATAGACCAAAATAGCTGCTTATGAAGCCTTGCAATACCCTTTTATAATGC